>CM021779.1:9981191-10233644 GCA_011076525.1 Nettapus auritus
CAGCGCCGCTCCATGTCCCGGCGCCGCCCGTGCCGCAGCCGCCGCCGCCCGGCCGCATCCCCCGCTCGGCTCCCGGCAACGCCGGAACTCGGCGCCTTGGCAACTGCCTAACCGGCCCGGCGGGAAACAGCGGCCCCCGAGCCGCGCCGTTCCGCACACCCGGGCACCGCTCGGCACGGGGGGAGGCGCCGCCGCCGCCGCTCCGCCCCTAAGGGAGGGAGGGAACGGGCGGGCGCCCCCTGCCGGGCCCGGGCATGGCGGCGGGGCTGGGGGCGGAGCGGGGGGAGGCGGCCTCCGGAGGGGGTAGGGGAGGAGGCGGCGGTAGGGCCGGGGCTGGGAGCGGAGCCCCGGAGGAGCGGCCTCGGCGGAGGGAGGAACGTCTGCGGGCCGGGGCGTGGAGCCGCGGGAGCGCTGCCGGCGGGCGGGAGCAGGACGAGCCCGGAGCCATGTTGGCGGCGGCCCGGGGGCTCCGCCGGGCCTGGGCAGCGCCCGGCAGCGCCGCGCTCAGGTAGGGCTCGGGGTAGGGCTCGGCCGTCTCCCCAGGCCTCGGGGGCCCTTGGCGCCGCGGTCCTCGCTTCGTCCCCTCCCGCGAGCCCCGGGGCTGTTCCCGGGACGGGCCTGGCTCCCCGGGTGTCCCGGGCCTGCCCCGGCTGCGAGGCTGGGGTTGTGGCGGCCGGGCTTAATCTGGGCTGGTTGCGTTCCTCCGGAGCTCTCGGGCGGCCACTGCCTGAGCTCGAGAAGGTTCATCAGGCCCGCGCGTACACCTGAAATTAATTTTTGTTTTACCTCCCAGGGCCCTGTGTAGTCTCAAGGCTGAAAAGTGCAAATTTCGGCTTTAGTTACCACACTGAAGAGTTCAAGATTGCCATTTCTACGCTGATGCTGATACTGTAGTGAAATAAGGAGACTAGAAATTCATTATTGTAGCCTACAACTAATAAGCATCTCTTACGGTTTCCATTAACGTGACTAAACTCAGCTTCTCCTCATGCTTTAATTCCTTTGCCAGCTGCTGGCTGCCGCAGACGGTTCAGTTTCGAGGAAGCCACTGGGAGACCTCACTGCTGGCGTTTAGGGCGTCTGTCCCCATGAGGTGAGTGCTGTTGTCGCTGAGTTGCGTACAATTGCTTGCATCCTTGGGGGAATGTAAATTTTTTCCAATTCCAAATTAATTTTTAAATATAGGTGTTTGCACTTAAGATACTACATGTAGTAGTTAGAGCTGGTGGCCTCTCGAGAGTTTAATGGTAGCCTATATAATAATTATTGCTTTATGCTTGTGGGTAGCTGTATTTGCTTCAAGCACAGAACACAGGTGGAGATGTTCAGATTCAAGCTGTGCTCCAAAACTCCTTTTTGGGCAACACTGGAAAACGAAAGCCCAGCTGAAGTGAAAATACTTGACTATAAGGTGCTATGCTAGACAGCCCACATCGATGTACATGACATTTTGGAATCTGTGTTTTGTTCTGATGAGACTAGGTTTAAAATCCTGGTAGCTAGCAGCTACCCTCAGAGAGACCGCATCCTGAAGGTTATTCGTGCATCTGCAGGTTTGTAGTGTTGTGGAGATAATGTGGCCTATGCTAGGCAGCTGATCACCGAACTGGAAGCAGTTCCTGCGTTCCAGAGCTGGCTCATGCAGTAGCACAGAATAAATTACTGGCCACCTTAAGAGTTTCTATCTGTAAAGCAGGAATGATAACCCACAGGTCTGCTGCGAGGATCAGGTTGCGTTTGTGGAGCGTGGCACGTGTTAGCTTGCACATAGTGGGTTTGTGTGTTAAGTACAATGGTATAGAAATACCTGTGTCCTGAGTTTGGTTCCAAAGGTGGAAATTTTAAAAGGATGTGTACAACCACCCTCTCAGAGCCTTCTTTAATGTGAGAAAGCAGGAGTATTTGTGAATGTGTTGCCTGCCCTGCTGCACTCTGAGCTAGTTGGAATCAATTCCAGCTCTACTTTCCTGGAGCTTCCTAAGTCATTCTGACTTCCGGCACAGACCTTGAGGTTGCTCTTCTCAGGCATGTACAGTTCTGATTGCAGAAAATCTCACAGGACGTATGACTGTCTTGTAGAAACTATATTATTTGAATAAAGCTAAAATTTCTATTAGGGACCAAGTAAAGCAATGGAAAGGAACAGTTCTTAAGAAGGCAAAGTGGACATGAAAGCTGGGTGTGTTGAATTCAGTGACAGAGCATCTTCTTCTGCTCGTGTAATTATTTATCTTGCCAGAGCACAACCAAAGAAAAAAAAGAAGGTGGATGTAAGGAGAGAGCAAGCACAGAAGGATCGTATGAAAAAGAAGATCAAAAAGTTGGAAAAAGCTGCCCCAGAATTGATTCCAATTGAGGATTTTGAAACACCACTTAAATACTCTGATAACAGCAGGTAAGTAACGCTCTCCGCATGAGCTTGCATTTGTGGTGCAAACACACTTCTAGTGTCTTTCTCTGCAAAACTGCAGTAGTGCCAGCCTTTATATAAAACATTACCGACTTCTGCTAGGACAAAAATGTGGAAAGCAAATTGTATTTGCTCATGCTAAAAATACTGGAAAAAAAAGTCACATAGATGTCCTGTTGGAAAGGTCATGGAGAACTTCCAAGACAGACACGTTGCAGGAAAGAAACGTGTTATGTTTTATTGTTATGTTTTATTATATGTATTTGTTTGTTTGTTTTTGGTAATTTGCTTTTCAGGGTGCAGTTGCAGGCCATTTCTCTATCACAATGCTATGTTTACTCTGCAACAGGGTGCGAAGTCTTCCCCCTCTGTCATTTGAGGAGACAGAAAGAAGAGTTTTACTTATGAAAAAGTGGTCTGCGTTTAAGCAGAAACAAGACAGGGCAGAAAAGCAAGCAATTCGGAGCCTTGTAGAATCCCAACAAGAGGCACTAAAGGAACTGCGCCTTGAATCTGAGGAGCTCTACCAGGCAGCGATCAGACGAGACGAGGGGCTTTTCCCCTTTGAGAGAGATGGACCTAATTATACCCCACCACTTCCTGGTTATGATCCTCCCGAAGGAAAATGCATCGATATCACCAAAGTGTATACACAGTGACAGAGTTTATTGTTCATCCGGCATAAGCTGCTCAGCCAACTGAGAAAGGAAAGAACAGAATGAGAATTAATTCCTTCTGCACATTAAAACACCGTAGGTGTGTGATGGTGGAAAAAAAACATGGAACAGAATGTCCATGAAGTGTCTGCTGTCATTGTTTCTAAACTGGCTACCTGCGTAATAAAACCTCCAACAGAGCTAATCTACTCTAAGTTTGTGCCATACTTGACCAAGGCAAAGAAGTATTTCACTGAGTATTTTCTCTTTCTGGCCTTGTCTCTCATCTCTCCTGCGCTCCTAAGCAGCAGCATTTTTGTTCTGCATGAACCCTAACTACAAAGGCATAGACTACAAAGACTAGCATGAGGAAAGGCTGTCACAGTCAACTCAACAGACTGCTAGCAGGGAGGCAGTAGCTGACTGTTTACTGCCGTTCCTTGCTTCAAATTTCAGTAGTTATGCATATAGTAGAGGGGGAATTGATAGAAAATGTGCCTTGTCAAAGCAAAAAATAGCTTTTTTCCTTGTAAAGAGTGCATGAAGTCTCTAATAGCATTTTCCCTAAACAACAGATCTCACTTCTGTCATTTGAACCTTTATTTTTGCAATAATTTGAATACTGCCATAGACATACTTAAAAAAGACCACACACGTTATTGTTCAAGAGCAGTTTCCCAACAGCAGGCATGTTTCAGGATCTGCAACTTTATCCCACTGTGCCAGAAACTCTTAAGCACGATAGTACTGAATCTGGGGCATGCCTGTAAAGTGCCCATGGCTGTGTCCTGAACCAGCAGGGAGGAGTCGCAGCTCGTTTTTATTTCCCCATCTGGCAGGCCCAGATGTTCCAACAGTGTGCAACACGGGGCTTGCTGGGGAAGAGGAGCTGCTACTGTGAGAGTTTCCTGCTGCGTTGCTGAGATGAGATCCTAAAGCATAGGGCAGTACTAAAAGGCTAAAATCAAACACCTCACTTCTTGTAAAAAACGGGGTGTTTAAATAAACTTCAATTATTTTAATGGGTGCTAAAGTACGGCTGGACAGCTATACGGGGCGGAGCTACGGGTGTGTGATTGATGTAATGCAGTTAAAAAGCGGGGCAGAGGCGCACTGCGTGTCGCATACTGACCAGACCCGGCAAAGCAGTGGCGTCACTTGGGATTCTCTTGGTCGAGCGGCAGGTACCAGTCAGGCGGCGGGCTCTTCCTGAACGCCCACACCGGGGCGTATTGCTGCCTTTCCTCCACGCGGGCTCTCTCACTCTTGCACAAAGCTTCCTGAAAGAGAGGCACGACCAGCGCCGGCTGCGCGCTCCGCTCTGGGCGGGGGGAGGCCGGCGGTTCCCCGCGGGAGCCCCAGCGGAGGCTGCGGCCCCCCGAGCCCCCCGGGCGGTACCTGCGCGGCGGCGGCGCGGCCGCTCTCCCAGGCGCGGCAGGCCGCGTAGTCGTCCCTCCAGCGGGCGCAGGCGGGCAGCCGCCCGTGCGCGTAGTAGTGGTGGAAGGCGTGCCTCAGCCCGCGGCAGTGCCGCCACTCCCACCAGTAGTCCTCGCACGGCCGCGGCGGCTGCGGGGGGACGGAGCGCGTCAGCAGGCCCCGGCCGAACCCTCCCGAGCCCCGCCGAGCGCCCCCGGCCCCTCTCACCCGCCAGCTCCCGCCTTCGGCCATGCTGCCCCCTCCTCCCGGCCGCCCCCGCTGCGGCACGTGACCGCCCCGCCCCGCCCTCCCTCCTTGGCCGCGGGTTCGAGGCTGGCCTCAGCCTGGTTCCGCCCCCCCCTCCCTCCCCCGGCCCGAAATCACCACAGCAGGCGGGCACGGTGGTTGTTGAGGAAGCTTTACTCCAGGATTCAAGCCGCGACCGAAGGAAGAGCGGAGTTCTGCGGTTTTACTCGGCTACCCGCCGCCCCTCGTGGCTGAACGCGGCCCTGGGAGGTGGCAGCGAGGTTCCTGCGGGCAGGGCTCTCCCCGCGCCCGCAGGCAGGGCAGCCAGGTCTTGCCTCTCCCTACACCTGCCATCAGATTGCTACACCGGGTTATGGTATCTCAACTAGTAAATGGCATGTTATTAATTATAAATATAAAAAGCAATTACAGGGGTCTGTGTCAGAGCCTGGGATTCCTTAGGCTGCATCGTAACCCAACACCTGAAGATCAAAGATCAAAGAGACTCCCTGCACGCCTAAGTGTTAGACTTCATTTGCACCACACCAAAAAGCTTACCTGAAATTGTGGCAAAACTTAGATAGAGGAAAATATCAAGCACAGAGCAACAGGAAACCATCATCACTCAGGAAGAGGGTAGGATGTACTCTAACAATTAGACCTTTTAGTAAGGTAGAACTGGTTGGTTTTCCTTCTCAGGTTCATCCAAGATACGCTTTCCCTCTTTACAACACACACAAAGGACCGCTTCAGAATTCCTAGAACTTAATTTTCAACTGAAAATTAAGACAGTCTGACAGCACAGTGTTCCTGTGTTGCAACTGCAATAACTAAGATCCAATATGCTGCAATTGTTATTTTATTTTCCTCCTAACTGACTGATGGTTACACAACTTAGGGCTTTCTTCCCTTTTTGCGCAGGGACTGGCCTTCTCCTGAAAAGGCAATAAACCGACTTCCAGATTCATCCTGGATAAAGGAGAGAAGAAAAAGATTGTTATCTCTTTGCTCACTGCTTATGCGTGATCAAAGCTGAATGATCATTATTAAGAACACTCCATCACAGCAGCAAGAGACTGTAGATCTTTCACATCCTTAATCTATATAATAACCATTTTTTTTTCCTGAAAATAAAACACAAGCACTTCTGTGACCTTTCACCTACTTGGAACAAGTATTCTCTGGGTTACTAAACTTATATTGGTCCTATCTTACATCAGTAAGCAAGGACATTGGAGGTTGCTTTCATCTAAACCAAACTCACTAACACTGCTTTTTAACAGAAGTACTCTGGGAAAAATCAAGTATGGAGAGAAAACACACATTTGGGCAACGGTCTGAATGTTCTAACTGTGCAAAATTGGCAGGATCCAACTTCGCTTACCTCTTCAACTTTCTTAACGAGCGGACGTGAGTTTCTTATGAATGTGATTCTACCAATCTTGAAGTCATAGTTGGGTATTCCTCTGGAAAAGCAGCATAAATATATTATGAAAGAAGAAATGTTACACCTACCTTCAGTGAAATGTGATATAGAACACAGCGAGACCTATCCTATGCCTTTCAACACCGTACCAATACTGGCTGCAAAATTTTCATTACAAGTAATACCAGATTTAAACCACTGAATTATTTCCTGAAGGTAGGCATACAGTACATAAAGTAAGTGCTGAGAAACTGGGGCTGACGTAGGAGGTTGTCTGTAGGCATGTTTATACATAGCCTGTGGTTTCCATGGGGCCAAGGACACTCTATTCCAAAAGGGTTCAGATTTTATTGTGACATCCATAAATGATAAAACAAAACAGAACCACATCCCTGCACACTTCCGTTAAGTCTGAATTTAGAAGTTTCTGCAGAATCACACAGCTTGGCACTGGTTATCCACTCATCTCAAAAAAAGATTTCACTCTATGCCAAATTTCACATTAGAAAATTAACAGGGATTCTAAGCAACACACAATCCAGTCCACCAGTCCAATCGGTACCTGCTGCCTTTTCCCTCTTATCTTCTTCTCCAGAACCAGAGTGAAGAAAGTTTTGGCAACATTTATTAACTTAGAATCTGCACCTTAAGTAGTTAGGGAAGTCACAGTCTAAAAAGTAAGACCGTGTATTTTTAAATGCAGACTTTTAAGGAAATTAACTTGTTTATATTGTAGGAACATAAAAAATACACTCAAATGCAGACCCTTCGCATGCTGACAACTGATTGAAAAAGACATACCTTCGAATATCTCCTGGTTTAATTGGTGATGGACTGGGCTCAACACCTTTCTTCTTGCCATCCAATCTGTTCCCAGAACCAGAGAATGCCTATGTACACAAACATGGGTTTTAATTTAATGGTATCTTATATTGGAAAGCACACTGCACAGAGATATTGCATTGTGTGAAAAACTGACTATCACCTTTATTTCTTTGATTAAGTATGTTTCTATCAAAGTACATATAATAAGCGGATAAACCCTGGCTGTAGTACATCTCAGTCATCTGTTTATAGCCTGGCCTATTAAGACAGCAGTTCACACCATTTCTGGCTGTAAACAACACAAAACAGTTACAGACACTTGCCAATTAATAACAACCACATCTCTAAGAGTTCTTAGAGGTACTGGTATTTTGCAGTTGCTTGGAACAACCTTCCTTCACAGTATCACAACGCTCAGAATACAGCAAAGAGCACTTACACGAAATCCTACGTCACTCACATATCCACTATGGTCTGCTTCAACATCCTGTGAGGGAAAAAAACAAGTTACTTCATTGTGCTCATATTGTGATAGGAAAGACAAATTAAAACTCTTCCATATACTTCAAACCAAACAAAACTTTAGAAAAAAGTATTTCCAAAAATCAACAGTTAAACAACCATCAATGAAGCAAAAGCAGCTGATCAGTGAAGTTTAGTCTTGACAAAGTCTTTCAGGGAAAAAAAAATATGTTGGTGCTCACTGCTCCATCACAACTTATGCAGATTACTAGAGAATGCATTTTGCAAAACAGAAGCTCAACTTACTGTGGTATCTTCAGGTTGTGCACTTCTTTCCGGTTCTTTGTACCCCAACGGAGCATCAAAATCCACCTATTTAAGTAGGACAAATAAGCATGACTGATATTTCTCTCTTGATCATATGCTATATACTATTATTCCTCAAAACTTCACGAAGTAACATTCCATTTTAATCTAGAAAGAACTAGGAAGAACCTAAGTTTGTTATTTTAGAAAAACAAAACAAACACTAAGACTCCCAGGGATGAATCTTAGCATGCAATTGAAATAGACCAGTAAAACAGCACCCAGTGCCACTGGAGATTTATTCAAGCCAGGCTTGAATAAGACTCTACGTCTTATTCAGAGTCTTAAATAAGACTCTACGGACTGTAAAACACATTGGTTCTGAACATGAAATTCCAGACACTCAAGTCACCTGATGGTGCATCAAGTGCAGATCATGATCGGAGACCTGAGCTGTGGTTACAAATGTACACGGTGTGCCTTCCCCATCCCATCCGATTGTGCCTTTCTGCAGCACCAGACGTGTTTGGTGTGCAGTGCTATCAATGAACAAGATGCCCTCTCCTTTTGGGGCTGCACAGTAAAACCAGACTTCCCACAACAGTTTTAACTTACATTCATATCACATTCTATGATGGACACAGCCTTATCTGGTTTGGTCTCCATTACCCGAAGCTCGTAGATCTGAAACAATTATGATAAATATTTTAAGATCACGCATCTGCAAATGGACAAACAAGCTCAACTTGCACATAAGAAAACCATTGCTAAGCCTTTCCCTGCAGAAAAAAAATGCCTCTAAAAGAATACAACGAGAGAGATTTAAATTTAAGTGTGATTGCTATTTTGTTAGAGCTAGAGAACCTACCTCTTCCTGCACTCTCACTGCACCTTAATCTGCATTTCTGAATTTAAATTTTGGATTCAGGATAATTTCTGTCCCATGATTTTTAAGAATTTCAACAGCATTATATTTTTTCCCACTCACGAGCCAGAAACTAGTAGTTAAACATCAGCTCAGAAGAGGGCATAACTGACCCCCCTTTTTTCCTCCAATAGGAAACTGACTGTGAAACCTACCATCTGGGATTACTTGTCAACAATATCGCACAGCTCCATGCTGCTGAGTCAAGCACCAACATTCAACAATTGTGCTTAGTCTCCGAAATGATCAAATGTGTGTGTGTGCGCTGCCAAAAGCTTTACCTACTAATACTCATCTATAAAATCTGTTCACAACATGTACTCAAAGTGGTCACAATCTACTGAAATACAGAGTACTTCACATTGGACACAATTTGTTTCATCAAGTTGATGGTATTTAAAGGAAACCTACATGGAATGGTGTTGTGTACCATACCTTCTCATTGTAGTTGATGGCAATAACGTCCCCAGTAGTTAGACAAGCAAAGTTTCTCAATGCATTCTCTAATCTTTGGAGTATGTTAAGATGAAATGCTTTTTTTTCAGTGAAACATCAAAGCTTTCAAGTTACAATGTTATAAATCTCTGATTTGTGGTCTCTCAAACGTGGCTTAAAAGTCATCAGCACGCAGACACCCTTTTAATAAACATTACGGTGTACAAGGCCTTCTGGACATGGTCTAACAGCCACTTGAACTCTTTGGACTTTCAGCTGAGATTTATGCTTCTTCATACTCGAGGCTATGCTTTGTGCCGGCAGTCTGTGACATAAGCTCTCCCCAGTTTTTGTTTTCAGAAAGAGCAGCAGTAGTTATCTACTACTGGAAAAGCATGAGATGACTGAAAAGCTAGCTCTGCATCATTACAATCTGGGAGAAAACTTCTCTTCCCTGCTCCGTTGTTGAATAGAAAGGATACACAGCTTTGGGGTTGGTGATGTCAAGAAAATCAGGACTCTGTGGCTGAAATTTCGAGTAAGTAGCAACTTGGAGATTAACACTCTCCACTTGTACCAGGCCTCCCTCTTCCAGCAGCAAGTTCTGCATCATCTGCAAGAATGAAAACAAAGACATAAACCAGTATGTTAACACTAGTGATGTTTTTAATTCTCTTTCCTTGCATATACCTGTATTTGCCAGGGCCGCCATCTTCCCTGGCATGCACCAGTTTACAAAGTCTTAATTTCAGGAAGAAAACAGTCAGGTGCAGCTTAAATAACAACCTGCTTTGCATACTTGGTTAAACTCCCACTGAGGGAAACCTGAGCTGTGACTGAAAGCTGCTTCACGAACATAACTAGCAAGGACAGGCAATTTCAAGAACATTATGCCTCTTTAATATTACACTAGCAGCTCATTAATCCTGCTCTTCAGGTTTTGACAGTTCAGCGCAAGACAACTCACCCAGTGTGGCAGGTAACATATGCCCTCATCAGCCACAAACTCAAGCACTCCACAGTGTGTCATTCGGTCTGAATTTTTATTGGTCAGCTTAAATAGCATCGGGTAAGTAATATTAAGTCGGCCTGGCAAGAGAGAAGAAAAAATATTTGTTAAAAGCTACTAACACATTTCTGAAGTTTTCAGAGACTGAACACTAGCAAAAGCACGGGCCATAGGAGAAGAGAGGATTTCCCCCCCACCGTTATTCCGGCTTCTCAAAATTACAAATCTAGGAGAGAATGGAGATACCTGAATACTGTATTGCCATTGCACTAAGAGCTTTAAGCACCTCTCCAATGTTTTCCCAAGCTCAGAGATGGGTATTTGTAGAGGAATCTATTACTGCTATACCCTTGTGGTATTACCAGTTAGTTCCTACCTATATTAACACCCCTGCCTGTTTTAAGAATAGATCCTGACTTACTAGAATCACTGTGAGAAATAAGTTAAAACTAAAAATCATAGGGGGAAAAAAGCTTTAGTTATAGAGCCAAGTAAACACCATTAACCTTACTTTCAAAGTTTATTTTCACTTATTGTTTTTTTGAAGACAGAATTTTGTTTCAGACAGCAGCATCCAGACAAAGCAGGTTGAGATTAAGAATCTACTGGACTAACTATTATACTGAGTATGCTATTAATACTTAATATATATTGATTCACATCTCAGGCAGCCTGATGCTTCAGATGTCTCCTTCAGGCTGTCTCAGACAGCCTCCCTCCACCCCTTTAATTCTGACAGACAAAATTCCTCCAAAATACACTTTCTGAACAATTTAGTCTCATAACCTCTATATAGACTGGATTCAAATAGATAACTAAACAACCGTGGTATTTGCTTATGCTTTTACTTGTATTTTCAACAGTCTTATTCCAGAATAAAATATTCACTTACTGAGTTGATCCAAAGCAGAGGGTGGCATAATTACTGCAGAAATGAAAACGAAAGTAAGATTAGGAAAATTACAGCTGTACAAAGATAACGTTACGTACCATTTCATCATTACACCACCTAGGGTTACATTTGTTCTAAAAACTGCTGTGAGCCTATATTCCAGTAGATATTCCAGGTGAATCAATCAGTCACAAGTGTGTCTGCTAGCCTGGAGATTTCAGAATTTAATCACAAGTAAGAGAAGTCAAGGCTTTACAAACTGTAGAACTGAAGGAAGTGCTTCCTAGCGCTTATTTTGTTTCTGGCTATAGGCATTCTTGAATCGATGCCAACTCAGAACAACACTGTGTTATCCTGACAGCCTGAAATCAAGTCGGCCAACCTATTTTCTTTGCCCAAGCTAGGTGAGGTACAACAAGGAGGAGACAAAGGGACTTTTAAGCGTAAGTCTCCACGGCTCACCACGGGTCCAGGAACATGACGAGAAACTTTGAAAACAAAAAGAAAAGTGACTTCTAACGCTCACAGACCGGGACTCGCTCCTCGGGAAGAGCTTTAACGAGAGCGGCCCGAGCAAAGGCCAGCCCAACTCCTTCCTCTCTCGGCTCCCACCCCGGGGCCCCCGGCCGGGAGCAGCCCCCCCAGGGCCGGCGAGGGCCCCGCGGCAGCCCCCGGCCCGCTCCACCAGCACCCTCCGCCAGGTTAGTAGTCAGAAGAAAACAGGCACATACTCTTCCCGCCTTTCTCCACATCTGACCTGTCATTAGGCCCGGCCAGCATGGACACCGAGAAGCAGCGGTACTGCGTGGAGAAGCGGTTCTGGAACACGCGGGGGATCGGGTGGTCGAACATGTTGAAGGAGAACTGCGGGGAACAAACACGCACACAGCCCCCGGGCCGCGGCGTCAGCTCGGCTCCGAGCCCGCCGGGCCGTTACGGCCGCCCCGCGCCACCCCCCGAGGGAAGCCCCGAGGGAACCCCCCCGGCTCCCCCCCGGCCCGGGCCTCACCATGGCGGCGGAGCGGGGCCCGGCGGCGCTGCGGGCGGGCGGGCGCGGCCCCTGTGCCGCCGGACGGGGCGCAGCTCCCCGCCTCCGCGGGCCGCCCACTCGCCGCCGCCATCTTGGGTGAGGGCGGAAGGCGGGGAGGGCGACTCGCCCCCGGCATAGCTGCGGGGGAGTTTCTGGCCTCCTGGCTCTCTCTCGAGGCGGGGGCGGCGGGGCGGGCGCGCTCGGGTTTTTGTCGGAGCGGTTTTAACAGCGAGGCAAGAAAGTTGCCCTCAGCAAAGATGGCGGCGGCGGCAACCTAAAACCGGCACGGCGCTTCCGGCTGACCTCCTCTTACCATTGGCCGGCTGCGCGCATCGCCACGCTTTTTTTCCAATCCCATTGGCGAATAGCGGGAACGAGTCGGGCGGCTCGCCCAATCCACGCTGAGAAGGCGGGATCCCTGCTTTTCTATTGGCCAGAGAGCCACGGCGGGAAGCCCAACGGGGGAGCGGCGCTGCTTTGGCGCCCACTTTGAGTGGGGGCGGCCCGCGGCTGCCGCCGTTCTCCCGCCGCCGCCATGTTCGTGTCCGACTGCCGCCGGGACTTCTACGAGCGCATCGTCAGCCAGGTGCGGCCCGCGCCCCCCGGCCCTCAGGGGGCTTCTCTCCGGCCCTCGGGGGCTTCCAGGCGGCGGCAACTCCCTCAGGCGGCTCCCCGCGGGGGCGCCCGGCGCCTCACGGAGCGGGGCGGCTCAGGCTGAGGAGCCCTCTGAGGCGCCCCCGGGCTCGCTCCGGTCCCCCTGAGGCGCTGGGAGGGCTTCGGGGGCGGGCGGGGTGCGGAGGCTGTGCCCGCCGAGCGTTCGCGTCCGTCTTTTGTGTAGCGGAGACATCCCTGCATCTGTTTTTGTTTACTTGTATGTCTTTTTAACCCTTCTGTTGTTGATTGTCCAGACGCTAAATCTTGTGTTCTGTCGTCTTTGGGGCTTACCTTGAAGTACTTCTTAGAGCTGCTTGCCTCTTCTCATTTTCTCCCTTGTTTTTCTCCCCCCAGTGGGTCTATATCCTCAAGCGGTAAGCCTCTATCGGGCAGTCTTTTAGTGTTCAACCAGTGAAGTACGTTACACATTGTGTGAATGAAAGTATTGCCCTCAACTTTCCCAGCTGTAAGCAAAAATCTCCAAAAACCCAAACAGGAGATAAGTTGTTCAGCATAAATCAAGGTTATTTCAGGAGTTGTTTTGGTCCTATTTTCCTACAGGCTTTCTTTAATCAAAGCTGTTTCAGATCACATGCTAAAACTTAGGCTGTTAATGTAATGAAAGCAGTTGCAGGGCTGACCAGCTCTGAACCTTCAAAATTATATGTCGTCCACAGGAATCTGAAAATTACATTCCCACAAAGCAGCTGACATATTTTAGATGTGATTTCACTGCTTTGAGGTGGAGTTGTTTATAGTTTATATGTACAGGGATCCAAGTAATTAATTTTGCGTGTAATGCCTGTTTGGAAGTAATCCTGTTTTAAGCTTATAATGATTTCTGCTTAAATTTCTCTTTCTGTTCTTACAGTGACTGTTTGACATGCTACCGCATTAGATTTGATGCCTATGTTATTAATATTGGTCTTATTTTTGCAGCGCGTTCTTCTTCTTGTGGCTTCAGACGTTGATGCGCTATGTGCTTGTAAAATACTCCAAGTAAGTCTTTGTTCATTATCTCTGTAGGCTAACCGTGAAAGAAAAAACAATACTGGGATCCTTTTAGTAGGCTTGAACTGGGAACAGGGTGAAAGTTGAAACTAGTTTCATGAAGTATTTTCCTCATGAATCATAACATGAACACCTCATAAATCACACTCCTGAAGTTTTTGTAAGTTTGTTGTTTCAGAAGTTTTCAAGACAAGCATTTGGATGAAATAGAATTATAGCATAGCTAAGTGTTGTAGAAGATGTGGTTTCCCACCATACCTAACACAGCTGTGTTTTTTTTTTTTTTTTTTTTTTTTTTCTTCATTTCAGGCTTTATTTCAATGCGATCACGTGCAATATACGCTAGTCCCAGTGTCTGGATGGCAAGAACTTGAAACTGCCTTTCTCGAGCATAAAGATCAGGTAAAAAATAAAAAAAGTTAGCAGCTCGTCTGATGTAGAGGTGTACTTCCCCCCTTTCCTCAACTTCGAATGTCAGTAATACTATTATTTATTTCCTCAAAACAGCAGTTAATCTTTAATATACCAGTTACAAACTTGTTGAGTCCTCTCCATCAGCTCCTTTCTGATTGATTCAACTTAAGCATGCACACACTTTGAGATGTGAAAAGTGGTGGGATCGGGTGTCCGATATCCCATCATAAATTCGGTGTGTTGCCTTACACATTTTTTTTGTTCTCTGAAGCATCAAACAACAGGGAATAAGCGTTGGTTTTGGCAATGATGAATACTTTGGAGGTTTTGTAGAGGTGTTTTCAGTCTTCTGTGTTTCCTGTTAATTGAAATTATTTTTTTTTATTTTTTCTTTTTTTTTTTTAACCTCTGTTTGCAGTTCAAATATTTTGTTCTTATTAATTGTGGTGCCAATGTTGACCTGGTGGAGATCTTGCAGCCTGAAGAAGACACGTTTTTTTTTGTATGTGACAGCCACAGACCTATCAATGTTGTGAATGTTTACAATGAGACGCAGGTAAGCTACCCTTTTCTTAGGGCATGAGTAATAAAACTGTTGGCATGTTTCCTGTTGTGGGTGTCTGAGTGCTTTCCAGTGTTTTGCAACAAATTTTACGGTGCTAGGAGTAGGTCAGGATGCACTGCTAATGGATATTTCCAGTAGTAATGTTGACTATCAGAAAAAAAATACTGTTTTCAGTTACAGAAAAGTATACTGTAAGTAGAGCAATAGCTGTCAGCAGTAAACATCAGTAAACCTATTGCTACAAAACAAGCTGCTAGAAATTGGAAGAAAAGCATTCTCTACAATGTAACATTTATTATTTCTCAGTATCTAGCAACAGCTACCATCTGAGCTTTAAGTGCAAATTATCTGAAGGCAGGCCTTTAACCAACCACAACTAATTCTTTCAGTAATGTTCCAACTCTCATCTTACTGATAAAGAATACAGGTCTTACTCCTGTGCTGCATAAATAAACATGGTCTTGATAAAACACAAGTACTGCTTTTTAATACAAACAATGAATAACAGCCAAAATACATTTTTAGTTTTTCTTGTCAAGTATCTGAAGCTTTCTCGTTTGTCATTTGAAATATTTTCTAACCACTGAATAAGGTACTTTACTTTAAAATATTTTTTTTGCTTGTTAGATTAAGCTGTTAGTTAAGCCAGATGACGATCTTGATGTCCCTGCTTATGATGATATCTTCAGAGATGAAGAGGAAGGAGAAGAGAACTCAGAGGCTGAAAGTGATGATGGGTCAGAACCTTCAGATAAGCGTAGACGCTTTGAAGAGGTTTGTTTCTTCCGCTTCATTTTGAAAAGAAATAAGTTATTACGTGTACTTATAGGAGGTTAAATCATGACTTTTGATTTTTAAAACTTAAATTGTGTAAGATTAAAAGGTAATTACTATGACTAGTAGAGTTTCACTGGCTTAGAATGTTCATCTGAACTGCACAGAAATATTTTCTCCTTATAAAAACAAACTTAACTTGAATTTAAAACTGATTATGCACAATACTGTCTTTGTGTAATCAGTAAACTGAAGTAATCTATCCCTGATTACATGCTCTGGGCTTCTTAGTCTAGCAAAACAACCTATTTAGCTATCAACTTTATTATTTTTTTTATTTTTGAAATAATTGTTTGAGAAGACAGCTCACAAATAATTTAGAAATAGATTTTGTTTGTTAACAAGAGTATATATATAAATTCGTTATGTGTTGTTTGTAGCATATTTTTGATTTACATCGTTCTAGGTAGCAATGGCATGAGACTAGCAACATTGAGTCCATTAAATGTAAAGATATTTTCAAAATTAATATAGATATCTTGATATTTTTCTATTAACTTTGTGCATCTTTTCCTACTCATCTAGAAAAAGTATTTACTAAGAAAAAAGTGCCAGAAAACTAAAGTCAAATCCATAAATACGTTTGAATCTATCAAGTATTTCAGAAAGATACTTTGATTTTTTTTAAGATGCTGCTGTTTACAGAACTGAAATATACAGCAAGTGATTTATTCTGAGTTTGACTAATTATCTCATTTTTATTTTTCATCAATGTCATTTTTATGTTAGAAAATGCTAAGATGCAATGTTAATATCAAAAATGCTGTTTACTGAGCCTTTTTGAACTAGATGTCATTAATAGGAATCATTCTTCGAGGTCTTGTTAGTGAAGATTTAGTCATTAATCTATCTGGATAGTTGCTAACTTACTAGAGTATTTTTTTCTAGCCTTTTAATATCTAAATTAATTTGCAGGAGGTAATAGAGAGAACAATGAAAAGACGTCAAAGAAGAGAATGGGAGGCACGAAGGTATTTTGATTTTTTTCATGTTGCATATATCCTTTTCTGTTTTTCTCTTGATATAAATCTTGATACTATGATGCTTGTTTTGCAAGAAGCTTTAGTTCTATTTTTCTTCAGCAAATGGAAGGAGATATTTAATATATTAAAAAATAAAACTTTTAAATGGATAATAATTATAAATAATCATTTGTAAATTGAGTAGTAATAGGTTCAGTGCTTCACTATTAAGTAAGTAATCATAGTATTATCTCGTCTATCTTGGGGTAAAATTTGTACTGATATCTTTCTTTGTAATTCCAGTCTTTTCATTTGGAATGAACTGGAACAAGTGAGAAAATGGAGTATGAGGTTTAATAAGCTTGTCTTTTTTACTTTATGTCTACAGTTCAGTGTGGCTTCCACGTTGTTAGAAAAATCAAACTGCCTTGCAGAGAAAAATGTTTAACCCAAGTCTGTTTTTTTCTTAGTGCTAAAATGAAATTAAACTTGCTTGGAATTGAGAAATAATATTTAATATTTTGAATTGGATGCAATTGGATGCTACTTGGTTGAATGTTTTTCTTCTTCTTTTAGACGTGAAATTCTTTTTGATTACGAACAGTACGAATACCATGGCACCTCAGTAAGTATATATGGCAAATGAAACATTAAAACACAAGGTGCTACCATAAAGGTAATTGGATAATAACCGATGTTAGAATTATCTAATACCATTTTTACGTAGTAGTACTATACTATGTTTGATAAGATATGTCACGTATTTGCAACTAGTTTGACTTAGCAGTTTAGTGTTTTCTGGTTGTGTGCATCCAGTTTTACTATTAATAAATTAGATGTGTCTTAGAAACAGTACTTGTTTCTAAGTACTTTGGGAGATTAGCCACTCTGACACAGTTGACAATACAATGTTAATATGTTAATAGTGGAGAAAAAGAGGTAAACCAGAACTATTAATGTTTTTGTTGTTTGATATCTTTAATGCTGGCATATATATTTTTTAAAAAAGTTAATAGTGTATTTTCTTTATTTAAATCTTGATAAGTATCTACCCAGACACAGTCTTTTGCAAAAAGACTTAAAGTTGGGGGGAACTTGTTTGCCTTTCTAAGTTTTCAAAGTGTCAGGATACCTCAATCATACGAAATAGGACACCAAACTGCTCCTTCTGTCATCTAACCTCTTGTCTGATTACTTTTATATTTTAAGTGTTGCTTTACATACAATGAAGATTTACAGAGCTGTATAAGATAAGCTGTATTCTCTCTGCTTAGTATCTTGAAGTAAGATAGTGCCAGGTTACTACACCTGAGTCTGACTTCTAGAGCTTTAGTAGAATGCTACTACTTGGCAAATTTAATGATTTTCTATTTGCTTAATGAAGCAAGAGCTTTGTGTTCATCTGTCCTCAATTTTTGCCTTTTTTTTTTTTTTTTTTTTTTTCATGTAGTCTGCAATGGTGATGTTTGATCTGGCATGGATAATGTCTAAAGACTTGAATGACATGTTGTGGTATGTTGCCGTTTTTATAGAGATACTAGCTTTATTTAACAGTAGAAGGAGGCAATTTTTCCCCACACTATTTGCTTTCTGTATGAGCTTCCAGTTTATTTCCTCAGTGAGTGCATGCCATAAATTGGAGGACAAACCTGCATGAATTAATTACAAGCAATCAATAGAGTTTGGATGGGAACAAGAGGATGATACAATTATGTGTATGTCTGTTAAAGAAGAAATAATAGTACATAACTTTGTTACCAACTTGCAAGTGGAGTTGGTGAATAGTTCTCCCCACCTGTTCTGTTACATACTAACAGATTTAAGTATAATATATATAATATATTACTGGGATATTTTTGTAACTTCTTTTATTTTTTTCTCCCTACCCCCCCCCCCCCCCCCCATTTTAGGTGGGCTATTGTTGGCTTAACAGATCAATGGGTCCAAGATAAAATCACTCAGTAAGAAAGCTTTTTTCCTTTTTATTTTTTTATTTTTGGAGTAACTAAAAGCAATTAATAAACATCAGGAAACGTGGGAATTTAATATTGCACATGATAATTAATAAACAAGGGCATTAAATATCTTAATGATTATATGTGATCTGATGCCTTATAAAAACAGGAATATACGCTAGAAAAATTGTTTTCTTTTCCCAATATTTAGAATTTTTAAACTAAAATCATAAACCAATCATTTCTTATTGGAAGAAATGGTGTTTAGTAGTAGCTTACTTAAATGTGAGCTTGATACAGTCAAGAATTTATGCAATCATTTTATTAAAGGGGAAAAAATGTGCATTCCAGCTTCCTTTCTAATTTTACATGAAAAGTTTCAAATTTTTTCACTCACCCCCCTTTTCTTATCTCGTACTAGATACCAGCAGAATTTTCATAGTATCCATGTAAATCTTAATCCTGGTTTTCTATTGTTTCTTATATACCGATCTCTTGAAGGACATAAATGTAATAAGTAACTGATTTCACTGGGCTGTCTGTCTCTTTGGGCTGGTTTTATTTTAGTTTTATTTGCCTGGGTATATGGCTGAATATTGAAAGAACTTTAATGAGTAACTTTGTTGTTGTTATTAAGATGTATCTGCAGTTTTTTAGGCTGCTGGTAGGCCAATGTGTAATCTTTAGGAAGCATTTTTATGTTCTCATAATCAAGTAGAAAAAATATTCAGGAAGATACTGAAGTGACAAATTTGTTTTTGTTAAAGAATGAAGTATGTGACTGATATTGGAATTCTACAGCGTCACGTGTCTCGCCATAACCACCGCAATGAGGATGAAGAAAATTCTCTGTCAATTGACTGCATGCGAATAGCATTTGAATATGAGTATCCTTGCCTAAGATCTGGAAAAACAAACTCTAGCCACTTGATGAACCCCAGCTGAGTTTTTATCTAGGGGGGAAAAAAATCTCAAGCTTCCCTGCTGCTCAGAACAGAATTAAAAGAAATGGAAATTTGAATGGCTTGTTGAACATAGGTCTCTCTTTCAATATCTCATGTGGCTTTACTTCAACTTAACCCTTCAGATTTAGTTACGTGTCAGTGTCCCTTGTCTTGGGGTTTTATGCACACCTAAATCTTTTAACTTTCTTATGGTGCATGGATATATACAATAAATAAGGACAATTCAAGACACCTACCAGTTAGGGAGTTTGGTAACTATTTGTAAGCTTAAAGCACATACATGTTTACAATTATTTTCTATAATTCCTGTTCAGTCTGCGCCTTGCACTTTATCAGCACTGGTCTCTCTATGAAAGTCTCTGTAACACTTCATATACCTCTGCTAACCTTAAGCTTTGGTCTGTACAAGGGCAGAAGAGGCTACTGGAGCTCTTGGCTGACATGGGGTGAGTTTTAAAAATCTGGTTCTTAATTAATGGATCATTTTTCACTGAATTATATGCAAATATTCAGGCTATAGCAAAGGTCTTTAAGTTTACAAGTACTCAATATGTTGTTTTTTAAATATGATTGTGGGGCTCTCAGGAGGTTGTGGAGTCTCTACAAGTTGTGTTGTGCAACTTGGGTGTTGCTGTATGAGGAATACTTCAGCTATATGCCTTTATTGAATAGTGGATTTGTAAGTAACAGGCTTTCTCACATCTGCGTCTTAATGACTAAAGAAAAAAGAATGCAAACAAGCTTAGTCAGACTTCACTTGTTAAAGTATCTGATATTAACGTCTTATGAAGAGTAGGCAGAATATCTGATTCTTCTGGCTTATCTAACAATATATTTTTTTTCCTTCTGTTTTTAGTTTGCCTTTGAAGCAAGTGAAACAGAAGTTTAATTCAATGGACATTTCTTTGAAAGAAAATCTTAAGGAAATGATTGAAGAATCTGCAAGCAAGTTTGGGTAAATAGTTTTAAATACAAATGTTTTATCTGAAAATGTTTTTCAATTATGTTTAAGTGATTTTATACGAAGAGGATGTAACATCTTTTAGAAGATGGGGGTTTAGATTGACAAAGTAATATTAAGCTTGTTGCAAGTGGTGAGATATGATTTATCTTCATGTTCTTAATGTCAACATACTGAGGAAGTAGCTGATCAATGTTAATGTTCATAATAACGTTCGCTGGCTTTGTCATTTTGCAGAATGAAGGATTTAAGAGTTCAGACCTTCAGCATTCATTTTGGCTTTAAGAACAAGTTCTTAGCAAGTGATATAGTTTATGCAACAGCTTCTCTCATGGAGAGTATAGAGAAAGAAGGGCCAGAAACAACTAATTTCATTAAAGCTTTGGACAGTCTCTCCAGGTACCAAAAATATCTCTTCATTCTCTTATAATTTTATTTAGAAATTGTGGGTTAAATATCTAAAAGATGCATTGATGCCTCATTAAAGAAAAAGTGAAGAAAATATCCACACGAATGGTGTTTAAAGATGTCTCACTTATTTGTGGAAAATCTGCACCTTTATTTAAAAATGTTTTTTACTTTCCTCTGTTGCAGGGGTAACCTGGACAAACTGCACCAAGGACTGGACCTAGCCAAAAAGCGGTTACGTGCCATTCAGCAGACAGTAGCCAGCTGTATTTGCACCAACCTCATAATTTCTCAAGGGCCTTTTCTCTACTGCTCACTCATGGAGGTCAGAGCTCTATTTTTCAGCAGTCTCATATCTGAGTGTCATATTTGGCTGTCTCATTTTTGAATAACTCTGTTTTCCTAACTGCTTGGTCCAGTGTAAATGACTCGATCAGAAATTCAGAAAGAATCCATTTAGCTATACTGTACTGTACTCTGATGGCTCAATATTATTATCCTCTGAAATACACGAAGGAAGAATCTGTTCTCTCAAAGGAGAGTGCTTGATGTCAAACTCTTACACTGTAATGGTTCTTGTTATTGTTCTTTGAGCAACACAAAACTTCTAGACATGTCAATAGCTATTAGAGTTAAATGAATAATTGGAAGAATCATCTTGCATTGTAATTGAAGTAATTCTTTTCCTAGGGAACGCCAGATGTGAAGCTGTTTTCCAAACCAGTGTCTCTGTGCCTGCTTAGTAAATACTTGCTCAAATCTTTTGTTTGCTCTGTAAGTAAATCGGAAGCTTCTAACTAACTTTTGGCCTGTGTAATGGTTATAGTTCTGTTAGATACTTGCAGTTGATTTATTAAAAATGTTTTCATAAAATCTTAATTAAGAAAGTTTTACTGCTAAATGATGGGATAATTTTATCACCTTTATGAATGCTGTTCTAGGAAAGATATCTGCCTGGGAAACTTTCTAGCAATAGAAAATTTTCATTGCTAATAAGCTTGAAATATAAAACCTTCTTGTAATTTTCTAAATTTGGAGGGAGATTGTCGCAAAATATGTACTTCAAAAAGTTAACACACGTGCGTGCGCACACAAATGCAGCATTGCAGGACTTGTAATTGTTATCTAAAGATTTCTGTGACTGTATAAATAAAAATTGCTTGACAGCTAATGTAATTGAAATTAAATTGCATTTATCTTTTTGAACTATTAGTGACAATTTAGATTTTAAAGAACGAAGTTTTAATAACCTCTCTTCATAGTGAGCACTTCCTAATTTCTAAATGAAATTTGTGGTGGTCCAGCCTTGTCAGATTGCATCTTCCTGTCCTCGTTTTGAGAGTTAGACATGGTGAATAGCGTTTAAAATTCGCTGTGAAATGTTTGTCTTGAGAACAGAACACTTTAAACAAACTTCTGTTTCTAAAGTATCTAAAAATGTCAACATCTTTGTAATTATTTTTGGATTTATTTAAATTACAAAATTTGTTAAAAGTTACAGTGCAGTGCTGTAAAACGATACGCCAGGGATAATAATTTCTAGAGAAGACTGTTTAATCCACTGTATTTCAATGTAAAATAATTATTGAGAAAAATCACATGCAGTCAAAGTTTTTAAGGTGGTGGTGGTGGTGTTTAAAGAGCTTTTTTCTTCACTGTAAATTTTATCTTGTCTCTCCATATCATCTCTGTGCTAAAATGGAGTGCAAGATTGGAGAATTGACATCTGTTTGTCCTTAAAGTAAGAAAGAAGGAAACTAAGATTATTTAAAGAAACCACTTTCTGTTCAAATGCATTATAGTTGTGTCCCTAGGTGAATATTAGCAATACTGTCTTACATATTAAGCTGACACTAAATTGTTTCCTGAGTTTTGTCTGACAAAGGGGCTTTCTGACTTGCAGACAAAAAACAAGCGCTGTAAACTGCTGCCTCTGGTAATGGCTGCACCAATGGATGTTGAACAGGGAACTGTAATCATGGTGGGGATTCCTCCGGAGACAGAAAGCTCTGATAAAAAGAAGTAAGGATGTTGTTTGAAAGTTCTGACTAAAGGTTATCCATAGACTTTTTCTGTCTCTGAAACAACTGAATCTTTCCTGTACTTGCTGTATATATTGACTTGAAGCGTATCTTTCTTAAAAATGTGCTTTTGCTTATTGTATGAGTGAGATGCTTTGAGAAAGGATACAGGTGTTTTCCAGATTCCTTGTACATTTTTTTCCTCCATCTTAACTACTTATCCCTTTGCCTTAAAAGGGAAAGGGAATTCACTGTGTCCTATGACTTCATTTCTTAAACCCTACAACGTTAAGGTTTTTCACTTATTCAAGTGAAGTGTATGTTGAATACATGAGACAAAGAATATCTAGATGTTTTTAGCTCTTAGCAAGGAAAAGTTCCATACTTCTGCTTTAGTTAACGTCCTTTTCTGTAATGCTCATTTTAATATTTATTTTCCTGTGACAATGAAGTTAGTTAACTCTTAAGAGCTAAGTCGTCCTGACTTTTCACAGTATCTGTCACATATTACAGAAGAGCTGGATAGTTACGATAGAAGACTTCAGTTTTAATTTAATAGTCAATTCTAAGTTGGGAAGGGTAATCTTATTTGATTCTCGTATGCAGTGCTTGAGACAAACGGCCATCGTGCATTCTCTGTAGATGCTATGTGCTTGTAGGCAATTGTACATACTTCAGGAAATTCATATTGGGAGGGAAAGTATCTTTTTCTTGAATGAAATACTTAAATATCTAGTCTCAATGAACAGTACCTTCTAATGTGACTAACTCATGTTTCTGTTCATCTTGTAGCTTTTTTGGAAGAGCTTTTGAGAAAGCTGCAGAAAGTACCAACTCCAGGACCTTACACAACCATTTTGACATGTCAAGTGAGTAATGCTGTCTTTTTTCACTTCACTCACAACATAGTCCTTTAGGGGTCAGTGTTTACACAGCCTTCATAAAGCATAATGAGTGTAGACATTTGTGTACGTCTTATATGTGCTTAATTTTTGCATCTATATTACTCACTGTTCCTGAGTCTGGTATAAACACAAACTGCATATTAGCTTGCCAGTCTTTTTTTTTAAGTGGTATAATGCAAAAGGTATAAGCTACGTAGCAGAGGCGCGTGCATCTTTTTGAGACAATGTAAATTTTGCAGAGTAATGATTCTCATATGTGCACTTCAGCTAAAATCTACGAGGTTATCTATGAGGGTTTTTATATGTAGCAGCCAAACCAAGCATGGTATTGGTGTTATGAGATGTATTCTTTATCGACTGTTTGAAAAATTAGATACTTATGCAGTGACATTTTCCTACCTTTGTATGTGCTTACAAGAGAAGCGTTTTTTAATTCTATGTACTTCGATAATGTGTGCGTGTTGAACATAACAAACACACCCCCAGTGCTCCTAGGTTTCAAACGTGGTGACTATATCATGTATATTATGGCCACCTAGAAATCGGAGTTTGCTGAAATCTAAGAGCAAACTGAACAACACACTTTGTTTTTTTATTTTCCAAAGAGATTCTCTTTCCCCTCCTTAAAGTTGCTTAGGACGATAAAGGAGTATACTTTGAATTAATATTTGTCAAGCATGACACATGAGATATCTTTCTGTTACTGGATCTTGTAATAAAGTATTTCATATTTTAGTAATTGAATTGAAAACAGAAGATCGGAGCAAATTTCTGGATGCACTCATTTCTCTCTTGTCGTAACGGTAAGGCAGTGTAAAAAGGGTTAATTCAGAATTTAATCACAGTTCAAGTTAGTAACCAAATGACATTCATATATTATCTGTAGAACAATGCAACAACTTTCAAAGAAAATATAAAGGGAAAGAGGGAAAAAGTTTCTTACAAAGGCAGTTGTTTATCTTCTTGTAAGGAGGCAGGCAACGTATGAACAGAGTAATTTTTTTCCTCGATGTTTTATAAAGCTTCATGATGAAACTTAATTACAAAGCTTTTCTTTATTATTAACTTTTTCCAGCTTTTTAACTTCAGCTGGAGAAGGACCAGCTGTTCGTGTTGTGAGAGGAGATGGACGTATTAGTTAATTGTGATTGATAGTCTGTTACTGACTTTTTCTTTTAATGATGATGACTTGTTTGAGCTCAGGGTGGAATCTTGGGCCTCAGAATACAATTCTTTGCTTTGAAGTTAAAGTAGAATGTGCATTTATTTACTTCTTTTTACTTCTACAGTGTTCAGTTTTATGTTAGTGTGTAGTTTTTATCTGGAATAAAGATAGGCATTTAAGACCTTAGTTGTGACTATTTGCTTCACAGTAATTTGAATTCTGTTTTAAAGCTACTTTAGGGTAAGAGATACTTTACTCTAGATCTAATGAGACACTAGAATTGCTGCAGCTGTCTTCAAATATGGACTGCTTTTCGATGATGAAGTATTTTCATTGGTTTCTCTTTGTGTGCATGTTTATCTCAGTGATCCGTGGGGATAGCTTTCTCCCAGAAAAGAAGCTAAACTCTAAATAATTTTGTAATGTTTGTTCAGAACAGCCTGCAAGACTGCCTGAAAGTATCTAAAGTAACTCCTGGGTGTTCTATGCCTAGACAAAGATTTGATCTTTAGTATTCACACGTGAAGTAATCTCACAATGTTATCTTAATACCAAGAATACAAAAGCAAAGGAGTAAGATGAAGGCTTTGACAAGAGTCTGTGAATGTAGATAGACCTAGGCAAATGACAAAATGACTTTGCCTTTTCTCAACGGGTATTGAAGCTACAATTTTTCCTCTTCTGTTCATTCAGAAGTTTGAAACAGTGGGTCGATAACTGCAGCTGTTTGTTAGACAGCATAGCTATTCATGGCTTCCAAGATTTCTGCATCTGTTTATTTCTTTGTTTGTACTCTGACTACGGACCGTTTCATATTGTCTTCTGTCCTCGTTACGCAGTGATGATTTTTGGCTCCTCGTGTTGGAAGCTGAGGATCAGATGCTCTGAAATTATTTCAGATGTTCCAAAGTTCATGGTGCTGCAGTTGTGATGTTCATCTTGTTTTCTTCTTAATTGTGCTGATACAGGACTGTTGTTTTTATGTTTCTTAGGACTTTAAGAGGATTTTAATCTGAGCACACAGATATTTAATACTGCTTCTTTGTAAAGATCTAATTCTTGTAATGGCAAGACGTATCAACTTAGGAGTATTTGTAAATTGAGCTTCTTTGTCAAACCTGCTTTTATTAGTAGACGTGATGTTTAGATGTGATGTTTAGATGTTGCTTAATCACAAAAAGTAGGTTTTGCAGTTCTGTATTTATTTTTGCATTAGATTGCCATTCAAATGTTCTTTTAAAAATTCTTGAATGTTTTTTATTTATCTTTTTTTATAAGAAACTTGTTGAAAGCTCCCTTTGGACTTCTAGAGTATTGAAAATTTTTTTTAATGCTACCAGGTTGAGGTCTTGTACTTTAGTTGAAATAACTGTTTTGTGATGCAGGTTTTATGAATTTTAGGGCTTTTAAACTCTAAGTACTAAGAAACTGCCAAGTACCAGGTTAAAACAAAAACTATGGAGTACTGCTATCAGTAAAACTTAGTCATGCATTGTGATACTGTATTGCCACTTGTATATTGGCTTTGGGAATAATTTTTCTGGAAAGAATCTACAATAATATGATAATTGTGCGTGGACTGTGTCATTGTAAATACTGGCAGACTGGATCTATCCATATCTATAACAGAAACTTAATTTAATTCTGATCATATGAAATGGTAATGCCTTTTAGACTTATCCTGCTGCACACGGGGTGGGTATGTACATGTGTATGTTTGGAATTCTTTTTCTCTTGCCATGTTTGCTGGAATTACGTATGGCTTTAATAGTTTCAGTGTATTATAATGGATATGTAAAGGTTATGTATCATTGCATCATACTTTGTACAGACTTTTAATACAAGTTAACTTAATATTAAATGTGATTTAGATCTAGCCAACAGAAAACTAATTAATCTATATATTTTTATTCAAATGCAATTTTTTAATGTTGTCATTTTATCTGAGCAATAAAATCCCTTTGTGCCAAACTGTGATGACTGGAAAAATTGTGCTTCCTTAGTTTTAGTGCTGTGCTCAATACATGGCATAGTTTTGTGACTGGTGAGTATCTTGGCCAATTATTACCTTTATCTTGTTTGAGGTTCTGTTTCTACTGTTTTTGCTTCATCCTCATTAGAAGCTCTGTGTGAATCCTTTCATCTCACCTCACTAATTCTCATTTGCTGTTGTGTTCCCCAAACCCTTTGTTTTCTACTCCATTCCCATGTCAGTGTATGTTTGATTTCTACTGCATTTTCTTGCTGTTCTGATAAATGCAGGTCTTGCCTTGCATTAAAGAAAAGTTGAGTGTGTACATGCATGTATGTGTTTGTGGTAGTAGGCAACTACATTGTCTTACAATGGACAAATTTGCAGGCAAATTGTCCCTTTAGGATGAGCACATTGCGTTCTGCTGGGCGGATGAGAAAGGGGAGCTATTTTTTTTGTGCTGGGATGTGTTGTTAATTGCTTTACTGGCTGGTTCTTTGACCTCCAAGTAGATGTGTTAGTATATAAAGTTGTGGGTTGTGGATACTTTAAATGGAGAATAAGCTTCCCTTGTCCCTCTTTTTTTTCCCTAGAGGTTCCAACTTTACCAACATCTAGAGGAGTTGCCAAGAATGCTTTAGCAAATTTTAGAATTGATGGGTTGTTGAACTGATCCAAAGGCTATCAAATGTGGCCCCAAATCAATCAGTGATGTAAATACTTTATTTAAAAGAAGATTCTTACATCTCTGTGAGAATCTAAATGTTTCTGCCGGTAGATAGAACTTCTAATGTCAACATCTTAGAATATCTGAAATAGCATCAGATACTTCCCATATAGTTAATTTTATTCTATAGAATTTGTAGATGGATGCATTAATACTATTTACTTGGAGAAACGTTGTATAGGAAGATCCAAACTTGTGGGGTCCCCAGTGCGTAGATACGTAAGTAGCTCAGTTCAAGAGCAGTAAATCAGTCCCTTGAGTGGCTCATTGAAACTGTGTATGCTAGTTAAATTGGTCTCCTCTTACAGTTAAGTGTTGGGCAGAGACTCCAAGCCAAGAACTCTTGACATCTGTTCATGAAGAGATTATCATGGGTTTGATTTATTTGCCCAAACAGAAAGTGTGGTTCTAACACGTCATTTTAAGTTGGAGTACGAAGAAATCGGCTTACCCTCTTAGATGTATGGTGACATTCCTCTAGCTATGTCTGAATGCAAATAGAAACATTCCCTAAGGATTATATTTAAGCTGCAGTAACTCTTTTTCCTCCAGTGTGTTTGTTTGCTGTAGTGGTACAGCAAACTGAATAGTTTCTTTTAAATACTTCTGTTTCTCCTACTGTTTTAGAGAACAACAAAAGTACAAAATAAACAAAAATCCTTCAAGATGTTTTAGTGATTTTTTTTTTTTAAGAAAATAAAATAATGAACGTTCTTGCATACCAAAGTACTGAAGCAGCTGAACAAGCTGACTAAATCATGCCGTTCCGGCACAGTGATTCATGACTGTTTTCTTTCTGGGGTGATAAATTTAGACATAATTGAAATTGCACAGTAAGGACTTTGTGATTGAAACTGAAGTGAATCTCTTCCCCAGAAGAACTGTAGTGACTTAATAGACTCATACTTACCAACATCAAGGTTGTGTAGTGGTAAAAATTAATTCTTACTTCCTTTCTTGTTCTTAAGCAAAACAAGTATTACAGCTTTTTTGTATGAAAGAAGTACTGGGTTTATACCAATTAGAATGCAAAAATAGCCACAGGGGGAGACCTGAGGGCCATTTAATCACTATTTTGACCTCTAATGTCAAAAGCAGGTGCTAGGGAAGAGTATAGAAACAAAGCAATTACATACAATGCTTCCTTCCATATGCAAACACAAGTACTCTCCCAGCCCTTGCACTCAAGGACATCCTGAACCAGATGTGGTTTTTGTGATTTTGGTACCTGTCAGTAGTTATCTGCAAATCTGGATAACTTCCTCCTGAACCCTTGTAAATTTTTATCCTGAGCAATATTGTGTAGCAAGCAGATCTGTAGCTACACGTAGCTAGATGTTGTATGAAAACCTTCAACTTGTTAACATTTCTTTCAACTTTCCAATTGTGGGCTTATTTTGTTGCTGTATAGTCCTTACCCATTTCCCTTGTGTACTCCTTTTGTGAACCTCCTGTATATTCCCCACAGTCGACTCTTTCCAGTCTGAAGAATCACAGCTGAATTTTTCCTTATACAGCAGCTGTTCTGTATCTTGATTACTGTTGTTGTACCTCCAAATCATTCTCAGGCAGGCGAGAATAAAAACTGTATGCAGTGTGCAAGATGCAGGTGCACAAGGGTTATCAAGAGCATAATGATGTTGCCTGTTCTCTCTTCTGTTTAATAGTTAACGCTCACCTTTCACTTTTTAGCTGCTACTGTGCACCAGTCTGATGATTGAATTGATACAGCTGTTGGGACACCAGTATGTCATTCCTGACTGGTGATAGTCCAAACTAGCATTGTGTTCTTGGCAGGTCCGTCACTTCACACGCATCCAAGCAAAATCTGTTCCGTGGTGGTTATTTTTCCAAGTCAAAGCAAGAGCACCGTTAGTCTGCTGCACTGAACAACTGATAGTAAGGAAAGGTATAAGAAAAAAGTGTTAGACTCTCCATCACTGAATGATGTTTAAGTGGATGTAGAAAGTAAATTTTGGTAATTTCGTAATAAAAGATGGCAAGAAAGTGAAACAGCCTAATGCTAAAATAAAGATGATAAACTGTTGGCAATTTTAGAACTGTAATATTTTCGGAAGATATTCATTCTGTTCTTGTCAATGAAAGTAAAAGCCTCTTCTTTCAGAAGTAAAAGACTTCTGAGCAAGCTTATTTTGCAAATATTCACTTATTTATTACCATAAAACTTTTATATAAGAACAGAAAATATTCCTGGGCTGAATAGCTGGCAATAGTAGCTTTTATTTTTTCTTCCTCCATGATCTAGGGGAGTATGTATGTCTTGTCTCAGACTTTTAATGCTTTGATATTTAGATTAAATTATGGTTGATAGTAACTGCTCTAGTTCTGATAACTGCTCTAGATCTCGAGCCGTACCAAAATTAGCCGCAGTAGCTGCTATTTCTTCCTGCTGCTCACTCTGCTGTCTGAAGCCAACTGATTTTATGGCAGAAGCAGTAAATAGAGAGATTTTAGTTTGATTTAATCTAGTCTACCATCGACCCCAGTTTGTTAGTGGAGAACAATCATTGCATTTAAATCTAATGTGAGAGCAATAAGTCATTGTTTAACCACGAATCTGGAGTACGCCAGTTTTAAGGCCTGAAAAAAATGGAAGTTTTAAAATCAGTCTCTTGTACAAATGTTTTTTGAAGATGGCTCTGTCTTGAGTTCAACTGGCCGCTGAGGGCGTGCTAACTTGCAAAGATGGGAGCAGAACAGAAGGGTACTTGTAAAAAGGAAAGTGGAGTCATCAATAGGTTATCGCAACTGAGGAAGAAACAAAACTTTATCTAGGACTGCTTTCAGGAGAGTAAACAGTATCATCATTTCATCATTGCCTTTGTGCGTATATCCGTCAGTCACAATGGTCTTGATTCTCCCATGGAGGGAATATTCTTGAAAACATTCCTCTGAAAGCTATTTTGAGGGTAAGTCTGGCTTGTTGAAGGGAAAGAAATGTTTGTTTCTCTCAGTGGAAAAATTGAAGTCCCTCTTGGCTCTTGTGTACCATTGTTGGCTTCAAGGTGGTACTGAAAGTTCCCTTTGGATCAAATTCAAGGACTAAGGAAAAAATGCTGCCCAGGGTGGAGCCCTGAAGTACAGTGCCACCTTTATGCACAAGTCTCTAGGTTATAAACACTTCTTAGGAGGAAATATTACAAAACACTCAATAGCGAAAGAAAATGATGCGAGCTTTTATTTCAAAATGCCTTAAGAGAACATGAATGCGACTGAGCTTTGTTATTCACGAGGTGGCAAAACTAGAGAAGCAAGACAACGGTCAAACACATCAAAGGAAGCAAGAGATCTTTTACCCAACTGTACACAAACTCATGATGTCCTGGGTCTGACAGAACAGGGAATGTGGGTTTTCCACTCATTGCTCTTGTGTTGAAAAAATTTTTCTTTCTTTCATCCTGTCAAGGGGTTGTGTCTGCTGGGTAGCTGCTCCAACACTTGATACTTTTTCTTGCTAGGTGTTACTCAGTTGTGGATCTGGGCAACATACCAATGAGAGGTGATGCTAAAGAAGGTGTCTAGTAATTTAGTAACTCGAGCAGTTAGCAGAGTCTCTGCTGGGTGCTATTCTCAACTGAAGGCTCAGAAGAGTTCCATGGATTAGAATTCAAATCGAGCTCTATGTAGAGAGCTTCCATATAGAAAGTTATGGGCAAGCCTAATCGTACCTCATGAACTAAATGAAGGTAAAATGTATACACAGGCCAAATCACAACACAGCTCCTTCCATCGCTGAATCTGGGTCTATTTAATTAAGTCTGGGTTTGATTTGGTTTTTAATTCCCTGGCTCAACTACATTCCTCTTCTGAAGTAAAAAACAAACAAACAAAAAAACCTTTGTGATTTAAAAACCATGGCTTATTTCTGTGGGCATTCCTTGATGTTAAGTAGGTTACCTCTATCAGATAAATACTATGATGTTCTGAGTTTTGTTTTCTTTTCTAAACCAGTTCTAATGGAGGTGATAACTTCCTGGCCCTTGCAAAAAGGTAACGTTCCATTACAAAAAGAGGTGCTGCCTTTTTAACTGTGTAGAGCGCTCAGTCACCTCTTCTCATTGTTGCAGCATGTCTGTTTTTTCAGTCCCTGCGGTGTTGGTGTCTCTTTCCACTGTTTAGCTCGGTGGAATTTACTTTCATTTAATCATTCATTTGCAGCATGCCAGTGGAAAATCGGAGGCACCTGCCATTGAATTGGAAAGAATTCACAGGGGCATTCAGCTCTTGATGTGTTTTTATTTGCTGAAAGAAGTCACCAAGGGGCTCCTGAAATAAGTATGGCATTAATAATTCTCTCCTGTCTGACCTGAAAGTCTAGCTGGATGGATCACAAGCCTATAAGGAATGGGCACATAAAATGGTATTTTTAGACACTGTAGAGCTCACCGTAGTAATTTGGGACTCAAGCACCAGGACTATAGAAAAAAATTTTCAGGCTATGTTGTCTTACGGCAACTACTTGCTGTTAACATTGTCTGAATATTTGAAGCTGTAGCCCTTGTAAAGATATTGTTGCATTCCAAAACATTTGTGTAGTATGATGCACGTGGCAGAACTGGAAGGAACAACGACTTTCGACTCCACAGAAGTTTGTCTTCAAATTGAAAATGGATACAGACTAGAGTAAGTGGAGGTGGAGAGAGGGACACAGTTCCCTTTTGTGCTTTGGGAAAATCTCCCTTTTGAGATTCACTTGAGTGAAGCTGTTAAAATAATGCATCTTACAAAACTGGGGAATAAACAGGGCTTACTTTACATTTTAAAGAAACAAACTAGCAATATCTCGAAGAAACTTGGTCTGTATTTTTTAAATAGTGTCTGAATTGGTTTGATCAACCCTCGGTATTTTTATTATTTTTATTATTAGGATGCAGTGATTTATCTTATGCTTATCCACTTCTGCTTTGAAGGATGATGGTGAGAAACTGTTGGTGCTTCTAAGAAGCGGCTGTTTTGTATCTGTTCCAGTTAACAGAAATAGGTCACCTGTGGAGCGGTCACAGCGTTAGGTCTAAGGTAGCTTGCAGGGCAAAGCTCCAAAGTGATGGTAAAGATTCTTTCTTTAAAAAGCATGTATGTCTTCATCTTTGCAAGGATCTGTATTTATGCCTGCAAAATAGAGGTGGTGAACAGCAGCAGGCACTGGGCATGGCTGTGCTCTGAGGTCTGAGATGACCTTTGTGGACCCCCCCCCACATTCCTCTCCCCAGACACATGCACTGTCCAAAATTCTCTCTCCCTATTGCACAGAGTGGTAATCATTATATAATAAACATTGTCAATTTTTCCCCGAGGCTGCTGTGTTTGCCTCAGGAAAGTCTGTTTTAACTGGAAGTGGCCTTTTCCGTCACATATCTACAGTTATGCATGAGGAATTCAGTTAGGGCTTGATTCTGATTTCCATCGCTGTGAGGTGTCTGAATGGTGTAATTGCTTCTTCCCTTCTCTCCATTCCTCAGCAAATCAATATTTTCTTCTACAGCTTCCATCTCAGTCCAGACACACACCCTACCTCAACGTATCCGTCAACCTACATGGGCTGTGGCATTGTCTTTTCCAGCTCCACCCTGAAGACAAGCTGACTTGCGTTATAAAAAGAGGTGCTCTAGAAACAGTTTTCTGGTTCAACACCACCACCTTTTTTTTTTTTTTTTCCCCTAGTGGTATCTGTCCAGTTCAAAGCACCTCAGAAGGGCAATGTGCTCCTTCTCTAGCTAATCACTCTGAGGGGTAGACTACATCCTGGGAACTCATGTTCCCATGAGCCCAAATTTAAAAAAAAAAAAAAAAAAAACAACACTATTTCTCCACAGTCTAGTGATGTAAATCTGCCCAGGTTATTCAGTGTGTCCTGTAAATCTTAGAGCACTTAGAAAAGTTCATCAATTAATGGAAACAGGATCTTGCCCGTAACAGTTGCAGAACCTGTGCTGTAATATAATTCTGTAACTTGATACTTCAGGTGAGAGCTCTGCTGCTTTATGGTGTGCAATTTGGTATGTAACATACGCTCCTGTCTTAGAATAATTGCCTCCTAAATGGATCTGAAGGTAATTTAGTGCATTTATGCTGTTGATATTTGCCTCGGCTAGATGCTTCTTGCTCACTAGATTAAATCCATATCCAGGTTTAATATTATCTACAGCTGAGGGTTCAGGTAACTCGTACCAGGCCAGCTGAGCACCAAATACAGGTAGCAATATTCTGCTTAAGACGTCTAGGACATTAAAGGCAACATCTGTCCATTTCTTTCATTTCCTTCTTGACAAATCTTCTAGACAAAATAGGTTTTCTACTTCATAATGCAATGCAGTAAGTTCTTTATGTACACTTGTCAGTAAAATGTATCACCCTTTGGCGTTAATGGCGCCCTGTAAGTGTATGCTCTCAGAATCATGCCGTTTTTGAACTGCGTTAAACTTTCAAAGCTGAACTTTGAAAAATGAAGCACAATCCTTCAAATACCTGTACGCATGTATGGTAAAGCACTGGTGGAATTTCCCAGATAGGCTCATTCTAGGGAAGGAAATATTTTTTCCCTAAACCAATCTGTGAGAGAAAAAAAACAAACAAAAATGATGCAGTTTTTCTCACTGCCTGCTTGTTCTCTCTCTTTGTGAGATTCTGCTACCTGCATGTTGTCTGCCTCTAATGCCAAGCTAAGCTACCTCCCCTTCTTCCTACTAGGGTTCAGAATCTCCCTCAAGATAACAGTTTGGGTTTCTTTATCCTGGTATTTGGTCTTAGTTTGTTCACACCCCCAGAAACAGCGTTTGCTCATGCATGGGAGTAGGTATACGGTTACCTGCTTTGCAAATCCACCATGTGCTGCTTCATGGACATGAAGAAGGGGAAGAGTATTGTTGTTTCAGCTGGTTCCGCTCCTAACGTAGCTATGGAGGTAGAAGAGCTGATATCAGTGTTAAGGACAGAGCAGTTAGAACAATAACAACGAACATATCCTCCGTGAGAGACTTTTTCCATGCTAAAGCTACTGAATTCTGACCCAGTCCTGCTGCCTGCTACTGTAGAATATCCCCTCAGCAAACTGAGTGTAGCACACTCTGGAAGGGAAGCGTTCCAACTGTTGCATGCAAAACTGAGAAGGGAACCTGAAAAGGACTGAAAATGACAGGGTGAAAGACGAAAACAGAAAATAAAGGCTAACAGGAAAAGAGAGACCGAGTAACAATAGAGGGTGAGCAGTAAATCCGGTTTGCCTTTCTAGCTCAGGAAGGTGTCCTGAAATCTGTATTTCAGGGCACCCACTGGGTGGTCACCAGAGCTCTTTTGAGTGTGTGAAATGAAATGGAAAACAATAGCTCGGCGGCTATTGCTTTTTTCTTCTGATGAGGTGTTCCTTGAATTACCAGCACGACTCCTGCTTGATTTAGCAGGGAATACGGCCAGGCATTTCCTGAAACGACAGCACTACACGGTGCTATTAGAAATGCTAAGTGAAAGGTTCTGCTGTGAATAATGAAGGAGGGGGAATAGGATATGGGAGTGTGCCCCGCTAAACCGTCTGCAGCAAAAGGGGGAATGAAATGTAGTGCAGCTGAACAGGGGCCATCCACCCAGACTGCAAATCTTCATCTCTTTGAACAAATGGATGATAGGAAGCAAGAAGACCTCTTGGGAAGAGATGTTTATTTTTGGAATGGTTAGAAGCTGATGCCAGCATTGTTTGTGTTCATCCTTGTCGTTTTTTTTTTTTTCCTATTGTCTGTTAAACTCTTAGCTCAGTGCCTCTTTATGGAGACTTTTTGCTGGTAAATGTAAATATTGTTCCTGTTCTTGGCTCATGTCCCCTTTTGACTGACCTCCATGTATGTATGTATCTGCTTACTCATCTGTTCCACTATCTCCAAATAACCAATATACGCTTCCTTTTTAGAGAGGGTTTCTCCTCTGAACCTTTCAAAGATAGCAATGCTGTACGTGGCTCCGAGAGCACTGCACTGACTTGGCAGAAACTACTTCAGAGTTGCTACTCCTCCTCCCTGCTTACAGCCCTTAAGAAAAAAAATGTGATGACCCCTCATTTTTTTTGTTCTTCAGCACATTTTTGTGGTCTTTTATTTCATTAAATTTCAAACTGTTTGCATTTTCTCCTTGCCTCACCTTCTTTCTTCAGCAAGGCAGATGTTAGAAAGGCTGCCTGTGATTCAAATGGGCAGGGAGACCCAAGAGGACATTACTGTGACAAATTAATGTGTAATAGGTGTAATTTAATGCAATTTGTAATCACTAATTTGTAGTGATTATATTCACTACGAATAACTACAAACTAGCTCAGTACTAGCATTGCAGACTACCAAAAGGCCATTTCTGTAAGGCTGTGGATATATTTTCCAGGTGGTAATCAAATAAAATCAATAATCTTGAATGAAAGTTAGGAAACAAAGGTATTGTTCCACCACTGATGATCAGCCTGTAGGACAGGTGGCAGAATCTCTTTGGGAGCACAAAATGTAGGTTAAAAAGAATGTAACCAGCACTGAAGGAATTTGGGCAGGATGCCACAGATAATAGCTTTCCTTTCAGGAGGGACAGTAAGAATGATATGGATGGCTTGAATAGCTGTGGTCATTAATAACCGCGAGTAGGCAAGAGGTCTCTTCTCCCATGCTATCAAACAGCAGTGTTTTACCACTGCAGTGTGGTGTTGGCTTCTGGGAAAATCCAAAACCTCTTACTGCAGAGCAACTGTTTCAACAAGACCTTTGTTGTTTCCTTTCTTGCTATACCACCCGGTGGGACTAATCCTTTCTCTGAAATGATGCTCAATCTGTGGTGTTATGTTGTTACAGTAAACTAAGATTATACTTATGGGGAAATTATTTCCATATACCGAGTAAGCTACTCTTATTTGTGTGTCTTAAAACTTTTTGAATCAAAGTTCCTCTTCCATGGCACACACTACATATAAAATCTGTGGAAGTTATCTTAAATTGTCATTTAATGAGACAAGTAGACCTTCCCAGCTGGGGTAAGACAATAAAATCAGGAGAAAAATAATTTTGGGGTCCAAGATCATAGTGGGGAATTCAGAGCAGATATAAGATTTTTAAAACCTCAGTCTTGCATGTCAACATCTTTAAATGTCAGCACCATAACAAAAATAAAGTAGATGTAAACAATTTCAGAAATAAGCACAGTGAAATGTATTATGTTGCTTGGATCTTGGCAGTCATCTCCAGTGAAATAATAGCAGGAAATTATAGAGAAAAAAATGGTGAAATCATTCAGCAGTCACTGGGTATTCATGTGAGTCTTCTGTGTTGAGATAACACTTAGGTTTATTTGTATTATAGAATGAAAGATTGCTGTTATAAATGGAAACTGTTAAAGGTTTTGTAGCTCAGGCTAAAGGTTATCCAGGCTGCTGCAACAGATATCCTAATTCTAACAAAAGATATACAGTAAGGACAGAACATCGTAACTGGAAGTAATCTAAAAATATACATAAGAAGAATTTTGCCATGCTAGGCACTTGTTAGAGCTGATAAGAATTGTGGCTGTTGGTTTTTAACTTGTTCCTTCAAATATGTGAAGCTACGCTGAAACCGAATCATGCCGTTGTGAGATTTCACATGGGCTCCTGTCAAGGAGTGACTCTTTTTCCTTCCATAGTGAACTCTTGGAAGTGTGCTGGTTGTGAATGCTGTTAGTGAGTCACGTATGGGTATAACGGGGGAATTGATTCAGGTCAGAGTGTGTGTGAGAGTGGGAACAGAGCTCAAGGGTACTGACATGTAGTCTGATTAACTGCCATAGCACCTGGAATGAGACTGAGATGAGCTCAGACCTCTGTCGGCTAACCTGGGTGGCTGAAACTTGAGGAACGTATGCAGATGAAATCTAAAATACTTTTAACCTTGCAAACTGGTTTTGCTACCAGACTAAAAATGTCATTAGGATCTGGTTTTGTGCATCTCCTAGCTTTTGGTGCAGTTGTCTAACCTATTAATATCCTCTGTTATTCTACAAAAATAATTAAAAAAATAAAAAATCACCCCCCGCGTAGCCGTTTCAGTATGATGCTAAGGCCTAAAATTTGTCCACTCGTAACATACCGCGCTGTGGGACCTGGCCAGCTACAACTGGTACAAAGTTCATGGCTTGCAATTTGGATCAGGGTCCCTCTTGAAAGGGTTATCTGTTGTTTAAAATAGCTGATTTTTACAGGCAAGTATTTACTTTTGTCCTCAACTGTAAACAAACATGGGTTGGCTTGTCTCATCTGTTATGCTTGTGTGTACCAGAGCACCTCCCTGCAGACTCTCAGCCTGGCTGCTGCAGCCTGCAGAACCCACCAGCAGAATCCTCCCCGGACTTGGAGGCGAGGTGTCGTCAGGAATGGGTCCACCACTACTGCTGTACATAACAGCACCGAGGCACTGTAAGCCTGTCTCAAGCATCTTTTTCCCAAAAGAGGATGGGATTCATGTGAATGACATCTCTGCTGGGCTTTAGGAACATCTTGTAACTGCTATGAACTTTCTGCCAGCTGCTGCCAGGCCTTCAGTGACTGGCCTTTGCCAACCAAACTGCACCAAGGACTGGAGTACAAGATGCAGATTATTTTTTATCTCATTTTCTAGTTGGTCAGAGTCCTTACGTACTGTTCTGTCTTGGTGTTGGAGATCTTCTCTTAATTCAATCTCTTATAATAACTTTATGAGATTGCTCTTTCTCATTGACCACGCTGTTGGTAAGGGTGCGTTTCTTTCTCTTCCTCTTGTAGATTGAAATCAGAATGGTTACATAGTGGTTGCTAGGTTCACCCTTCTTTTGCTTTAAGGAAATCAGTGCTGTATCTACAGTTCCCCATGCTGTGGGACCCCACTGACATCAAAGCAGAAGGCTAAAGCCAGTAGTTCAGTAAACGCAGCAGCTATTTATATTCAGGCTACTTAATGCCCAAGTTCATTGATGTACTCATTTTGCTAGAGAACTTTTAAGACAGCCTCCTACTGATGAATATTTTCTCATTTTGGTCACATTCTAAGCGGTAAAATGTGTGTATTGCGATTCCCCCTTATCTTGAGCTTATTTACATGGTACAGGTGAGAGTGCCTGTAAGATGTATCCAGTTTGGGTGTCCCCACACAACTGGGGCCAGTTTTGGCAAAGCTATACTTCAGGGCCATGTAAGAGTGGCTGAGGTGCAGCTGGAATGAAGTGTGATGAGAAGACTGGCACAAGCCCTGAGCAGATGCCTTCGACGTAACACTTGTGCTTCCATGTTAACACCTACTACACCTCAACTTCCTTTGCCAGAATTTGGTTTGAAGCTACGTGGTGAGCTTCGGGAAGAGGGGAAGGTTCAAAGTTGTAAACAAAGCCCCAAAATGCCACAGACAAAAGACACTGTTAAATTGATTCATGGCAGAATGTCTCAATCTGTGTTTAAGAAAAAGAAAAGGTGAAGCAAGACTTGTGTATCCAAGCAACTGTAAAGCCTTTACTGTTGCCATGGGAGGTTTTATCAATGACGCATTGGTTGAAATTGTCCTTTTCTTGTAACTGAAGTCTATGGTAGGAAGAAGAGGGGGTTTTCTAGGCAGACAGCCCCCCTCCTGCAGAGAATCAGCAAGGAACAGATTGGAGCAGTGACACACACAGAGATGTGCACAAAGGTCTGATCAAAATAAGAATGATAGAGCTTGGTTACTTCCAAAATATAAATAAGACATCCTCCTGAGGCTCTGCTTTTGGAACCATTTGTTCCTCCACAGTCAGTGTACAGGTAAAACAAATACGATATTTGCCATGAAAAGAGAATTCACCTGCTGACTCTTGATGAATCTAAGCAGAAATATTTGTGGTGTCTTACCAAGCGGACTCACAAAAGCAAATCCTCAAGCATGTACTCAATCATTTTCTTTTTTAGTACACAGACACACACAAAGATGCATTGTAGGGATCACCTGCTGCTGAATAGTGCATGAATATATTGCCGAATATATGCAGGAACGTGGCATTTTCATGTGGTGTATGGCTTCTGATAGGCAGGGTTCTCATTTAGCATTATTGATGCATGGAGCAGTCTCAGACCGAGGAAAGGAGGTTTAGGAGAATACTTACCTGCATCTGTGGTTTGAAAGATGGTCAAGGAAAGAGAATAAATGTATTGTGTGGTATTTGATCACAGAAAAGATTTATAAATGAAAATCTGGTGTTACACCTACTTCTCCCTCCCGGAGTAAAACTTTTCAGTCAGTTTCAAAGAGCAGATGCCCAACAAACATCTTTGTGCAGGAAAAGGAAATATTTCCTTAAACATCCTGCAGCAAACGTGACTGATTGAGCTTCCCTTTCCTTCTGCCTGGTGCATTTCCCTTCTTTGCACAGACAGGATCTAACCAGATTTGCAGGGTATGAACTGCAGGATACTTTCAAATTCATAACTATGAAATGGTTCGTTTAGCAGGACAAAGGCCAAGCCGGCAGACACCCTTTTTCCAGCTCAGCATGTGCATAGCAATGGGAGGGTGGCAAGGAGCTTTTGTTAATCTCAACCCAGCTGGCAAGAATGCTGCAAAATGAAGTCTTTGAAGATTTTTTTTTTTTTCTTCATTTTTAAAGCAACAGCTAGTTCAAGAAAGCTTGGAAATCTTGGAAAAAAAATAAAAAATAAAAAATCCACAGAATATTGTAAGACCTCCCTGGCAGTCATGTAACTAGGGCAAGTTTCCCCGGTAGCAATTAGCCTCTACGTTTTCCTTTACCAGCTATTTTTTTTCACAGGTTCTGTTCTGATGCAACTGCAAAAATGTTTTTCCTCCAGCTTGAATGCACTTTTTGAAAAAAAAGCGGAGTGGCAGAGAGGATTAGGGTATCAGGTCAGGTTGGGGCTGATCCAAGCAGCAGTGGTTTTTGGTTTTTTTGTTTGTTTTCCCTTTAGTTTAAACTTGTAGAAATTGAAAGCTTAAAGGGTTTCATGCTTAGAGCTGTTCCCAAAATAGTTGGGACTCATAGTCTGCTTCCTAACGTGCTCACATCACAAGACCAACCGCTGCTACTTGCTCTTTTGTCTGAGTCTCCAGTGGAGTGCTGGGAGGCCAGCTCCTTCACGAGGGAAGTTCCCAGTTCCCCAGAGGTGACCCTTTCCAAGAGCTCTCTCCCCCACAGTGACCTAGGTAAAGGTTGCCCTGTGGCCACCAGCATCACACCCCATCTTCTTGAGCCCCAACAATCCCGTGTCTTTCACAAAAAAAAAGCCAAAGTGACCATGTTCAGGGATTGATTTAGGTGGTTTTTATTTTTATGCGAAATCATAAATACAAAATAAAAATAGTAAACAAGTGCCGTAGATTTTTGTTTTCACTGGGATGAGGTTCAGGCCTGATCCTGAGCACTTCTGATTCTTAAGCTCCAGGACTATGTTTTGGTCTTGGAAAACAAAACAGAGCAAAAAAACAACTTACACCCTGAAGGCAGTGACGTCAGGAACAGCATTCAATTGGGGTGTTTGGTTTTCTTTTAAAGCACAGCAACAAGTACATTGAAGGATGAGATTAAATATATATATATATTTTTAAATGGGGCCCCCTTCCTGCTAGTATTGTTGGGTGCTTCCCCCCTGACCTCAGCGAAACTTCCTTACACCAGCAACGAGCTGTGGTTTTGGTTGGGCGATGCTGTGTTTACTGGTACATACACAGTTAGCACTGGCTTCTTCCAAGAGGTTTTAATATGCAATTGTTTTGGATTTTGGTTATAAATGGACCCAGCCCTGCCACGACATGAAGCTATCTATCAGGGATTTTGGCTTGTTTAAAAAAAAAAAAACCCTTCAAAGGTGTGAGTTTTCCTCCCTCCCGCCCAGGACTGGATTCTAAATGCTAGCATTGAGCTCCTCGGAACCACTTCACCTTCTGGTAGACCCCGAATCCTGCAGTACTTCTGTAGGCTCTAGAGTAATGGTACGTGCTGGCATGTCTGCCAGGTTGGGACTTCTTTTTTTAGTTCTTTGAGACAAATCCTCATTAAATTGATGAGATCTGCGAAAAAACAAAGTGAAGACTGCAGAAGCTGAGCTAACATCCGCTGACTCTTTTTGCCAGACACCAGAGGTCTGAGTGATGGCATACATGTCAGTAGGTAAGGGCTGGGTGACAAAACCACTTGGATGTTGCCATTTAATATACAAATAAAACAACCATGAAACAAATAAAGGCACCAAACCATATAACAAGCCAACTTCGGTAATTTCTTGCAAAACATATGCATTTAAATACATTTACAGTTTACAAGGTTATACTGCTTTAAAAAAAAAAGTTGCAATGATGAAATACAGAATATTTCATTCTTGTACCAAAACTATATATCACATCACAACAACATTACAGCTTTTATTTAAATGTAGACAGTATAAAAACTGCACCTCTTTATAGAACAGAACTCGTTCTAGACGTATTGCTCTGCTTTTGTGCTGTCTGATGGGTTCGGACCCTGTGTGTATGCGTTTGGAATGAAGGCAGTTACCTCTCAAAGGGTGAAATTTGTGCTCAGTATTCAACATCTGTATCTGCAGGGGCAAGGCTTTAGTCTCTCCTTCAGGTCTGTGTACATATTGATACTGTTGGGTGTAAATTTTGCTAAGCAAAGCCAAAACACAGTCAATGCGAATCTGTCACGAACACCAGTAATGGTTAGTCTGTAAATCTCAGCGTTATCAGGAACTTGTAGGAGTTACTACACGGTTTAGGGGTGCGCTGTATTGCTGGGCGTTTGTGAGGGCCCCACGAGGTTGTTGTGCTCTGAGGAGTGCTCACAGCACGTTTCCTCCCTAGCTGTTGGCAGAAAGCTCCTTATGACCGTACAGATGCTGCCAGTCTGCAGCTGAGATCTGTCTCGATTTAAAGGTACAAGATTTTTTTTTCCCTCTTGACAATTTGTGCGAGACAGCATCACACCACCCTTCAGCCCCTTCTTTAAAAAAGATTTGTCTCTACAGTGTAAAAAGGAAAGGCGTGTGTTAATATTCCAGGCTGTGATGAAGTTTAACGTGTGCTGAGCTCAGAAGAGTTATGGTGCCCAGAGCATCTTCTGTCCAGTCTGCAGTTACCAGGACGCTATGGAGGAGCTACAAGGGCTGTGAGAGCCATAACTTCACATCTCCCAATCAGTGCACATAAAGTCTCAGTCAAAGTACTTGGAGAAAGTTTTCTAGCACTTAATTTCTGTCTGATTAGGTAAATGAAGGCAAGTATACATTAAAGTTACGGTGGGGAGTCAAGCAAGTGCATGCCCAATTGAACACATGATTCAAAATGGGCAGCAAGTAGTGCTCGTCGGCAAGGCCATGAAAGCCTCCCATAACCTAACCATCAATATCTGGGCGATATTTATGTTTCCAGTCTCCTGTAGTGCAGATAAGAGGATGCAGAGGGATGCCCTGCTGGAGCCACAACATGCAAAGGTCTCCTAGGTCTCTGAACCTAGTCCTCCCAAGAATTCTGGCAACCTGCAATGAGTTCATATTCAAGTAAAAACAGAACAGAAGCGGACAAAGGAGAAGGGATGGAGAACCTAGGATAATCTCTGTACTCTGCTAAACAACAGCAACTGTCTGAAATCACTTTCAAAAGTCTCAAAGGCACACAGACCAATGCACTCCTCTGAGGGACAAAAACAACTGAAGAAAATCAATCATATGCCTTTCTCCAAATAGTTACTTGCTGCGGGATTAAGGACCAAGGTTAATGTTGTGCTTTAGACAGAAACTCTAGTTTAGTTGCCCATACTGAAGAAGAACAAAAGAAAAAACCTTAACCAGTTAAAGCCATGGCAGAACTCAGCCAGACGCAGGTTTTCAGGAGAGAAAATGAAGCAGGGAACCTTTTCCTCCACGCCAGTGCACAGCCAATGGCCTGTCCCAGCAGCCAGGCAGCGCTCCGAGAGGCAGCAGCAGCAGGAGCCGGCGCTGAAGTGCTCCTAAAGCTTCCCACTGTAACGCCGGCCGGGGTCAGAGCCGCAGCAGGAGCCATCAGGCAGATGGAAGCAGTGGCAGCAGGCAGGCTCTGCCCCAGCAGACTTGTCCACGGCTCTTCCAGGCTCCTCGGTGCCCGCTGCCACCCCAGGCCAGGTGGGTGCTGGTATGGCGGGCAGGTGGTAGCGGGGGCCCAGAGCGGTGCTCCAATGGCCTGCCGGGAGGCTGGGCTGGCAGGCAGAGGGGCGCTGCCCTGCCTAGGGCCGCCGCTTGCCGGGGTGCCCCGTTAATACAGCCTCTAGGCAGGGGAGCGCTGCAGCGCCCAGTCAGTCAAGCTGACTGCAGATGCTCCCGGAGCAGTGGGTGAGCAGCCCGGGACTGGTCCCTGCCCGTGCCCCTGGCCAACAGAGCCTGGCAGCGCCGGCTCAGAGCCGTCCATCAGCGTCCCTGTAGGGCCGGGGGAGCCGAGCAGCCCCGCTCAGACGTAGTTCTTCTTGTCGTACTCGCCGTTGGAGGTGGGCCGCCGCGGTGCCGAGTACTTGACAGGGAAGGAGGTCTCGTCGCGCTGTGAGCAGGAGCAGCAGCAGATGAGGCAGCCCCCGAAGAGCAGCAGGGCCGTGGCCGCCCAGCCGATGTAAAGCGCGGCCCCCATCTCCCGCTTCTGGGACGGCGGCACGGTGGGGTCGTAGAAGTCGCTGATGACGATGTTGGCGAACCAGCAGAGCGGGACGAGGACCAGGACCCCGCAGAGGATGTAGATGGCCCCTCCGGCGATCACGATGCGGGATTTCATCTTGCCGGGCCGGATGCAGTTGGTGCACTGGGCGCCCACCACGGTCACCATGAGCGCCACCAGCCCCAGCAGCGCCACGATGACCGTGAGCGCCCGGCCCGCCTGCACCTCGGGCTTCAGCGCCAGGATGGAGTCGTACACCTTGCACTGCATCTGCCCCGTGCTCTGCACCACGCAGTTCATCCACAGCCCTTCCCAGATGGTCTGCGCCACCACGATGTTCACGTCGATGAAGGCCGACACCTGCCACATGGGCAGCCCGCAGGCCAGGATCACCCCCACCCAGCCCAGGATGCCCAGCCCCAGCCCCAAAATCTCCAGCGCCGCCGAAGTCATGCTGCTGCCGCTGCTCCGCCCCAGCCTCGGAGAAGGGACGGCGGTGGCTGCTGCGCTCTTCTCGCCCACGGGCAGCTGCCGAGCCGGCTCTGAGCGCCTCCGGCCCCGGGCAGCGCTATTTGAGGAGCCGCGGGGCTCCCTCCCACCGCCCTCCGGCCCTCCCCCGGCCCGGCCCGGCCCTTTTTCCGCGCAGGGGGGGACTCGACCCAGCGCCGCCCGCGCCCGGGGGGAGCCGAGTGGGGCCGGGGCGGGGGGCGCGGAGCTCCCCCGCTGCTGCCAGCCGCCAGTCGCCGGGGGGCTCCCCCCTGAGCCGGGGAAGGGTCCGTCCGCTCAGCGGCACCCTGCCGCCTGCCCGAGCCAGGGGGAGCTCGCTAGGAAGCTTCGCGCTCCTAGGAAAGTGTGGGGACGGAGAAATCGCACGGGTTTTGCCCCCTCAGGCTTCCTCCTTTGAGCGTGTTTATTCTTCTATTTACTGGTAAAGCCCACAGCTAAACCTGCGGAGAGACTATGCCAATGCAGGCGCACAGCAGTATGGATGGGCCAATTATCAGAGCCTCATTAGTAATGTTTCAGCAGATTGACTGACCAGCACATGTCAGCACATCTCTTGGGGACTGTGACAGGCAAAAGTGTAAGCAAGCACCACCAAAGGCCTTAGGAACCACCCAGAAATGACAGAATTGTATATAATGGGGTCTGCATGTCATCTGTCGGTACCAAGCGATGCTTTAATGCTTTCAGCAAGAAGGTTGTGCCAGCCAGGAAACTCTGCTTGGCTTGATAGTGGAGCAAAGAGCAAGGCACCCCATTAAGATATGTTGCCATAAGGATTTCAAGCTTCACTTTGCTGTTTTAATTGTTCAAGTACATTCTGAATCTTCACAGTGTCTCAACGAGCTAAGTGCCTGTGTCAAAAAGAGTGGTTCTGCAAGAGGTTTCGTCATCAGGCCACACAGGTTGTGATTGATGCAGCTTCTTCATGGCCCACTGGCATCTTGGGTTGTTCCTGCAAACCAGCCTTGGTTCAAACCCTTGGTTCTGGCCAACAGCCCGCCTGCTGAGCAGTGCAAACCTCCAGGCTGGCAGATGCAGCAAGTGGTCGTGGTGCAAACGCTGCTGTTACAGCTGCAGCAGAGACAGATCTCACCAGCTGCCTCACCGCACTTGCAAGGAGCTGCAGTCCAGTGGCTTGCTGCTGGGTGCCCTGAGAAAGGCTTGTTTTGATTTAAACTGGGATGGTTTGGGTTTATCTTAAATAAGTTAAAATGCTTTAGACAAAAATGAGAGTTATGTTCACAATGACTTTTGAACTGGTTTGGATAGATTTGGTTTTATTTCGTCCAAAGTATCCTTCTGGTACAGAGCAGATCGCAGAGAGGAAAATAATGCATTCCTGCCCCTATGTAACCATTTTTCTCTGCTGGGCAGTGATTTACAGCATGTATTATGGCACGCAGAGATTTGTGATGGAAATACTGAGACTGGTATGAGTAAGGTATGAATGGAAAAGCCCATGTGTGAAGCAGAAGCACAAGAAATGATGGAACAAAGGTTAAAGGGATCACATGCATCGACAGCCAAGGACATGACTAATGAGTTAACACTGAGCAATGCCCTGCTTGCGTCCTGACAGCAGCACTGATGACTCCTGCACAGGACCCAAGTGCTGGTAACAGGAGGATGGCAATGAGGTCACAGCACATGGGGCGTGGCCCTTTGCTTTTGTTATTCCAACAAGAAGACAGAACTTATCCCAAAGACACCCCCCCAAAAAAAATGAAACAAAAAAACATCAGCAGCTTGTGGACCATCACGGTGTGGACATGATAACACACGACAACTGCAGCCTCTCATTGATTATCTCTGCCTGAGGAGCTGTAAACATTTATAGCATGGAAAATGTCTTCCGAACAGAGGCTGCCTGGTAAACGGAGCTAAGAGGAGTTATCTCCTCTTCCAGCTGTATATGAAATACATACCGTTTACTTCAATTATTTAAAACTGTACATTCCAATGTGCAAGTCCAGGAGGAATGTGTGACTGGGGCTGTGCATCTGTCAAACTGCGGCTGCTTACAATAAGTCAGAAAAGTCCCTGGTGTCAGGGAGAGGAGAATGTGTAACAGAACCAGCCGCGGAGACAGAGGTATCTCTGATGTGAACAGGAAGAAACCCAGAACGCAGGCTGAAACTGAATAACATCTGTATTTATGATGATAATAATGATTATATAGAAAACACCACAGAAGAACAATTAAAAATGGCGTGAAGAAATGCCAGTTATCTTAGCCCGTAAGCACAGGAAAGCCCCACCCTTGCCACTTGCCCTGCAGCACGGAACTCTGAGTTTCCTCCGATAAATGGCCTGTGTGTGCTCCTGCGCCAGGCGGGAGGCATTCGTGGGGCCTGTGCGGCTGCCCGGGGCTTCACGCTGAGAAGGGAAACCAGCACGTGGCTTGTTTTACCTCTGCAGCCCTCACCCCACCTTCCCTTGCTACCTGTTACCGAGCAACTGATTCCTTCAAATCACTTAATCCAGGACAATTATTACCCTGGGGAAATGCATGCTTAATAATCGCAGAGAAAACCAACCTTTCTGCTTAAAGAGGCATTGCCATTCGTGGTTGTACTGGGTCTGGCTGGTTTCAGCTTCTTGTGTCCGTCACTTCTCCTTACCCAGACATTGTCTGTTATCCCGGCCACTGGCAGTAACCTCCATCTTTAATTACTGTGTTCCCTGATCCTGACGGTGAGCGTTAGCACACACACTGCCCCAGCTCTCCGGTCCGGTTACACGTACAGCTAACTCGACTGACACAGCTGCTGGGGGGCTGAGGACCCCGCCAGCCTCAGCAAACACATTGTGGCTTCTGATGGTGTTCATGTCACAACACTGGGAATTAATTTAAACTTCCAAAAATGAAAAGGTTCGAATTCCTTAAAAGTGAATGCAAATCAGCATGGTGTTTTGCTTGGGGTATTAATTAAAGTAATCACCACTTATAGCTGAAATCCTTGCTGGTGAAATCTGTATTCCTTTCAATTCAAAGGCCTGATGTTCTTGAAGCAAAGTTAAGTCATTAACAAATGACCATTTATGTCATTACGTCTACTGTTCCAGCTATGTATTTATTAAATCATCCTGGGGGAGGATATATAGAGGACTTGGAGACCTGTGAAAATGGGCGGAAGTGGTATTCAAGCTGAGAACAATTGCACAGAAACCATACTATAGCTAGAGGGGCTTTGGGATTAGAAGTGATTGTGTTTTCACGCTTTTCCTGACATAATCAGGACAAATACCAGGCACATTCACCGGGAGGGCTGCTAAGGGGGGTCCAGGCTCTTAGCAGCATTGCTTGGCCTGGTGTGTGAGCCCTGCGCCATGGCACAGAGCTGCTGTGCCCAGCCCTCCAGTCTGAGCAGGGCTTTGCTTAACCCCAGAGCATCCCGCCAGCAATGTTTAGATAGATGTTTGCCTTTGGGGACCTGAAATATATGCTGCTGAGCATGCTTGGCTTATAACTCGTAGAGTGTCTCATACATACGTGCTTCTGCTCCTTCTCACCCCTAAAACGTTAAGCATCTGGAAGATAGGAAGGTGCCATTTGGAATCAAGCTTATGCACAAACATAGTTTGTGTGAAGAAGACAGATAGTCAAAAGATAAATTCAAAGCCCAGTGATCTCAAGGGAGCTTACCGATAGCTTTTGGATCAGACAGAAGCAAAAGAATCAGGAATCCTATTACAGATAAATTTTGTGCCATATTTTTTCTTCTAATGGGTGCTGAAATAAAGGCGAGGAAATTCACAAATACAGAAAAGTTAGCCTAGCTCTTCTTTACTTAGCTTCAGTTTTCTCCATCAGGATCATTCCTTTCTGAATTATCCTTTAAAATGCAACTGTTTTTCCCAAGAGAAGAGATTCAGTTGGTGCTTGAGTTCACATACTGCATTTCACAGAAAAGCGGGCCTCCATGAAGTTCCTGTACATCAGCAGTGCCAACACGTCTTCAGACCAGTGTGACACATCAGGAGATTGATGCGTAAGGATGAATCCTTGTCAAATGAGCTGGTTATTACAAAATGAAAGTACGCAACTTCACCATAAGATTTATCTCAAGATAGTTTATTTTGGGAACAAGCAGAAGTGGTTGACCAATACCTTTTAGTACAAGTGTTGCTTCTGCCCTTCAGGATTGAGAAATGGATGCCCATGCTATTCTTCCCCCTCAGTGGGGATGAGACAAAACTTGCGGAAGAAAGGGAAGAAACAGATACAGTTGCAAAAAAAAGGTGAAAGGGGTTACAGATCTGCTTCCAGCCTTGATGTATTTGCTGTCCTGGCCCTGTATCAGTCTGCGCACTTTACAGGTACTCCCTGTCTGAACTTTGTCTTGTGAACTGCCCGCTGGCACTGCCAGGGAGCCAGGAGAAGGGGATTCTGGCTGGGCTGCACATCACATCACATTGAGACAGTATTATGAGCCCTTTCCTGCCAAAGTGTGGAAATTAATTGTTCAAAACCATCATTAGGACTGTGTTCCACACCTCCCTACTCTAATTCCTCTACATACAAATCTCTGGATCAGTGTTTGAAACTTCCCCTTGGTCTGAGCTATCTCCACGTCTCTGTGTCGTACTAAAGCAGGCCCCTGACAGAAGCATTTCCCTGACACCCTGTCAGCACCGGCCCTGCTGCCCTGGGGACTTGTGGTGCACCTAGCTGCTCAGCATCTTATTTTCTGAATGGGACTTCCCAGAGGACACTGTGGTGCAACTGGACAGCTGTAACTCTGTGTTAGAGATGTTTCAGGGCACTTAGTACGATGAATGGTGAAGGCCCCTTTCCCAAAGCTCTTCCGTAGATCAGCATCTGTCCCTTCTGTAGATCAGTATCTGAACAGCCTGATCACCCCCCTCGCCAAGAGGACTGAATGTATGCCTAGGTTGTGCCGGTTCAAACACTTCCCATGTATGCTATGGACAGCTCTTGGGAACGTATTAAAGCGTGGACACGCAGGGGGAAAGAGCTATAGGAAATATACATTGTTTCATGCCCAAGAGTCTATTCTGTGCTGTGTTTCCTATCGGGAGAACTGTAGTTTAATTTTGTCCTCTTCCAAAGTTAGCCTCCTTCCACGGATTGTGGTGTACCAGGATTCTGGTAGATCTCTTTCCCATGTAATTGTTGGGAAATCACATCAGATGTCATTTTGTAAAGAACAGCGGCAGCAAGGACAAATGCCATTGTTTTAAATATACATTGCAGATGTTGAAAGTAATTAGTAAAAACATGACCATGGAGTTAACTGAAAAATCTTCAAGGCTAGTGATGGGAAACATGCTACATTTCTCCAGAGTCCCAGGAAGTTAGAGTTCCTGAAAACATGTCAGAGGTTTGGGACACCTCCTCTTATGATAAGAGTGATTAATTCTGAGCAGTGCTGTCCCTGTTCTCAATGAGGTATGTGTGAGACAAACCTTGTCCTTAAGAACAGCCTGTATCTGTTTTGTCAGCCCCGATTCCCTTCTTAAATGTGAAGCTTGCTTCCAGTAATATATAAAATTGGAAGAGCAAAGGAGAAAATGGTCATTTTTACTTGGAAATGTTACCTCAGGAGTAACTTTCATTTTGCACTAGGGTTTCATTCTTAGCAGTATGAGCAGGAAACATCTCTGTGATTCAGAAAAATAGATAAGGAAATGAAGCCATCAGCAAACAGATTCCGCCAGTTCTTCAGATGTTTGGGAAGCACTTTAAAGGATGGCTGTTACTGCTGAAAGGATGTGAAATGTCTCTTATTCCAGAGAACTTTTTGAGGTAAAACATTGTTTCTTCGTTGCCATAATTAGCATCTTGAAGAGGTAGGCTTGTGTGTGCTTATAAACACGAAAGTTACACTTCTATTCCTCTGAGACTGGTATTATTCAAGCACAATCTTCATTTCCTGTAGCACATTACTAACAATGTATTTCTCTTTTTTGTAGCAAGGGAAAATATTTATCTGCTGCATATTTATCTAGATTATTAAATAACTTGAAAGTTAGCTTCTGTCAATAATTCCTGGTTCATCCCCAGATACTGGCTTAATGTTTGTATGCTGCCAGTGCTCCAGCTCATCGCTGCATGCTTTAAAAGGACTCAGAAGTGAGAACAACTTTCAGGAGACCTGAGACTTCCAATTCCCAGTGCAGCATGTCTGCAAAATCACAGCTGAAAACAGAAAAGGTTGAGATGTTAGAATAATGTACCCCATTAGTTATTCAATAGATAAATCACTACTCAAAATAGGATTTTGATCAAATCACTGATTTACCAAACACTAATAGAAAATTGGAAGTTCCCTGCCACAGGTATGTGTCACCAAGCCCAAAGACTTTAAATTAGCCCAAGAAATATCTAAGTTACAGTATCTGACATCCAGTGTAGCTGTGTTCAACATACTTTCTCTTTTTTTCTGCTAATGCCTTGAAAGAGGATGTCACTCACAGTATGCAACTGTCAAGTATTTGTTCCTAAAAGGTTTGGACCTGGAACCATGGGCTGTAATTTAGCAAAGTATACACAGATATTTGGAGTTTTAAACACAAACTTAAATCTCATGGAAATGAGAAGGAATTATGAATATGCTTAAGAATAAGTTGTTAAATCAGGACTTGAGTAATTTTATCTCCAGGGGAGACTGAGAGGGTTCAGTATGGTCGGTGCCTTATGGTAGTCAGTCAATACCTGCATGAATTGCTCTTATAACACAAAACACATAACAACAGCACAGCCATTGCAGCAATACACATAATTTTAGGCTTAAATCCCAAGTATTCATCTATGTGAGGAGCAGACACATTTGTAAGGAAATAAAACTAAAAGGGATCTTATAACTGAGAAGAAGCCATTTTATTACATCTAAGCAGCATATCTTCTAATCTGTTTTAATTTAACAGAAATTATAACAAGGAACATGGGGCTGTTTCATCTATCAAAACACAATCCAGTCTTTAGTTATATGGTGGCATTCGTTTTATTATAATCAGTATCATACCATTTTCTACGTTAAAAAGCAGAACAAAAGATACATTCTTTTTTTCTGAGTGTATGAGGAATTTCTAACTTGCTAAGACGTGACTCCACACAAAGTTAAGATTTGAATTGAAGGAAGGACTCTGTGCTTTTGATAATATAAACCTAGATACACCAGGAACATTTATAAAAGGCATTTGAGATTCCAAGGGAAGAATAAAACAAAATTCATTCAGAAATAATAATTACGGGAACGAGTGATTGATTCACAGTCAGACTGCCACTGACAGCATTAGCATTTCTAGACTGACTAACAGTTTGGGAGGAACAATGTTCTTTAATACAAGGATTTCTTCTATTTGTACCTCTGCTAATACCAGGGTGAGAAATAACAAACGTGCACAACGTGTTCTGTGGCCATGCATTATCTGTAGGTTTCTCCCATGCAGCATTTCTCAATTACTTGCACCAAATAGTTCCAGTTCTGCTGCTCGGGGGTCCCGCACACTGCAGTTTCATAACGAGTCTCATAACAGGTTTCAAAAGTGACAAAAATACATTTTCACAAAGTGCGTAATTACACTGTAGAACTCATTGTCACAGGATGCTCTTAAAGCCAGAAGTTGAGATGGGTTCAAAAAGCAGCAAGAAAAATTCATGGAAGAGAAAACCATCGAGATAAAGCTTTTGGCTCAGGAAGTCGCTGAGCTCCAGATTGCCGGAAGCTGGGAGGATATACAGCCCCAGTGCTGCTTTTATCTTTTCTGAAGCATCTGCTACTGGGCACTGCAGAGGTAGGGCACTGACCACAGCTGAGCTTTGCTCTCACCCAGAGTGCCCCTCATGTTACACAGTGGATGGTTTGGGGAGGATCATGACTTCCCTGAACACTTTGTGCAACAGCCGGTCAGGATCAGATTCACCCATTACTTAGGGAAATGATTTATGTGCCTTGGTATTGAGGCATTTTAAATGGCTTGAGAATTTTTCACCCGTTGCAGTAAATCCTACAAAATGAAAGGTGTGACAATCATGGGAAAGCACTAATTTCCGCTAGACTTTGTGTTTGTGCCAGTCTGTAATCTGGCATTGTCCGTGCTAATCTCTTCTAGTTTATTCAGGTGCTAAATATTTATTTTTAGTGCCTATTTATGTGTGTGAAATACTTTATGCTTCACAGTGTTCACATTTAATGAAAGAAAGAAAAATGCCACCGTTGTGCCATTGGTGATAGTACAAAGCACCTACAGGGATATCCATAAAATGATCCCTTGATTTCTAAAGAAGGCTGAAATGCCATCTTTTAACTTGTTGTGCACAACAGTACTTTGTGGACTAACATTACACTTTGTCCTAGGAAACGGAACCTGGTTGCGCTTTTGTTGGCTTTTATCTTGTTCTTACTCAGATCACATCAATGCTTAGTTGATGATACGAGCACAATGCGAATTAGCAAATAATGCCAGTCTGCCTTCTGTAGCATTTGTTTCACTTCCACGCTTTCCTGTTGTGAACTGCCACCCTGTTTACTTAATGGATGGAAATGCAAACAAAACAGAACTGTGCTTCTTGGTATTCAAAACTGCAAGGCAAAAGATTTGCTGGTAGATCACACATACAGACTCTGCCCTCTGCAAAATGTTTGGATGGACTGCTAAATATTTTTCTCAATCCAGTCCCTGAAGCTACTAGGTGGGAATGAGCCTTCCCCAAACTTCTGCTGATGTTTTAATTTTGCCAGTGTTGTATTGAATGCTTGAGCTATGTAACCCTGTTTCACCGTTAGAAAATGATCTGGTTCTGTAATCTGACTGCAGGTATCATTTGCACTCCAGGTTTATGTACGCTGGAGACCTTGATACCTCGGGGAGGTTGCCTGCTGTAATCCTACTTACCCTTCCTGCGATGATAACAACCAAGGCAAAATGACTCTCGCTTAAGTAGAAGGAAATGCAGTGATGGAAGAGAAAAATAGCAACAATGTAGGTAAAGCTAGCACATTTTTTATAACGTTTTGGGAAGAAATTGCTTCACATGTGGAAGAGCCTTTGCAAACCAAGCAGGCTTTCATTACATACATAATTACAGTCAAATACCACAAAGTTTAAGCTCAGTTTCTCACTGGCTATCATACCTACCATACCAAAAGCTTTCCCACCATAAGGACTACCACTAAAACCTGCTGCTGATGGAGGCAATCTGAAAGCTCAAAGGTATTTGTGTAGGAACCAGGAACCAAACAATTTGACAAGGGGGGATTTTTAACAAAATTGGTTCTATGTTTCACTCTTTGACTTATAGTAGCTCCAGAGCAAGCCTGTTTGTACAAGACAGAAGCCAAAACGTTACGTTTGCAGGAGGTGAAGTTAAGAATCGTGAGACAGTCGCGCACAATTTCAGTCGTTACTGCTCTTACACGGGCCATCATCTCCTGTGACTGGTGTGCAGCGACCCCCGAGAGTAACGCCAGCAGAACTGCTCTGAGGTGAGCGTTTGGTTGTTCATCTGGGAGGCCAGCGGGGTTAGGAGCTGCTCCTTTTGGAGCAGGCCTCTTATGGCTCAGAGCGAGGGCAGAGGCAGCACCCACTGCCTCTCGTCGGTGTCTCAGAGGAGCCCCAGAGCACACCCGGGTGCCGCAGCCCACCGCCGCTGCGCGCTACGGGAACGGGCGGGCGACGCAGCCCCGGCTGCTGGGGGAGGACAAGGGGTTGCCTGGGGGAGCTCTGGGAAATGGGGGTGTATCAGGCTCCATGCTGATGTTTTTAATTGTATTTTTAACCATTAATCAATAATTAACTGAGCGCGGGAGGGCAGCCCGGACACGGGACGGCCGCTGCCAGCCCGGGGAGCCCGCTGAGGGTCCAGAGACAGGCCTGGAGGAGCGCGGCCCTGCCCGGCCCGTCCGCCCCCGCGGCGAGGGAGGCGCTCTAGCCCTCCTCTCGCTCGTCCCGCAGCCGCGCCTCGCTGCCACCCTGGGAGGGGCGCGGATCATAGAGCGGCGCGGGAGGTAGGCAGGCGTTCTGCCGCGGGGGCCTGTGGGATGCTGGAGGACCGCGCGGGTGGAGGTGGCGGATCGCGGCCTGGCAGCCCGGCACCGGCGGAGGTGAGCGGCGGGGGGTCGGGGGGCGCCTCCGCTCCGGCGCCTGCTCCTGCGGCCCCGCGGCGGACGGCGGAGCGGCCGGGCCCGGCCTGCAGCCGCCGGTAGGGCTTGGGGGAGGCCTCAGGCCGCGCACGGTCCGGGCAGAGCCGGCCTGCATCGGGGGCCGGGCCCGGCCCAGCGCCCTCGGGGCCGTGCTGGGGCACAGCGCGGGCTGCGCGGAGCCCCCCGAGCCTGCCCCGGCAGCGGGGAGCCGCGCTTCGTGCTGTGCGGGGCTCAGGTGGTGGCGTGAGGAGAGGGACGGCGGGGTGCCGGGGGCTTCTTGGGAAGCCACTTAGAGCGCTGGCTTGTCGCTGTTACACGCTGCCAGAAAAGGAAGAGGTCCTTTTCTTTATCATTACTTTTTATTAAAAGCAAAAGTCTCGGAATGAACATATGCGCACGGTTATAGTTAAGCTTTGTGGGTGTAAAGCAGAGAGGCCGAGTCCTGCCGAGTGGTCATGGCTCATGCATTTAGCTAGTTCGTGCAGAAAGCCTTCCAGCTGCCACGGCTGTTCTGCGGCGTTTCCCTCTGACGCACGCTGGGGAAGCGCTGTCAAGGTGCTTGAGGAAGCGCACGATTACTAAAGCTAATCGTTAATGTGAGCAGCATCATCGTCTCCTTAGTGCTTCTTAAGGGACCAAACTAATTGAAATAACGATAAGAAAGTGAGTTGTCTAGAATAACACATTCATACTGAGATGGACCCCTAAATAAAATATTTAGGATTGCAGCTCTAGATTCATGTGTTGCTTTTTTAAGACGAGAGCTTTTGCATCGTTCTTCCCTCCTGTTCGCTTGATCCTTGTCTCATTTTGCTGGGGACATGCGTGCTGTGAAGTCACAGCAGTGACCGGACTGCATTGTCAATGTGAAACATGCAACACTGCTTGTTTTAACATCAAGAGGACTTTTAAAGACACCCAAATGTTACTAGTTTTGATGAACAGTGCTGCATTCCTAATAACAAAGATAAGAGTATTGTGTGTCATTGCTTCAAACATCAAAAGTAAAAGTCTGTAGAACTTCTGAACACTGAATCTGAATTGACAGACAAAGCAGTGGCATGCACTTGAGTTGCTCTACCTGCAAGTGCTACTGTTGGGTTTTTGGTTGTTTTTCCATCTGCTGTTACATTCTGAACTGTGGTTGGTGGAGGTGATACAGTCATTTTCCTGAGTAAGGGCAAAGCAGAATGTAATTGAATTGTCACTGTGTAAAAGAGGTTTGATTCACTGGGCAGCAACTGTTTCGGATGAGGAAAATGGCGTTGGCTGGGGTTGTTGGCAGAGGGCAGCAAGCACTTCTCATTGCAGCTTCTGAGCACCCCCCTCAGCCACAGAGGTGAGGATGTGCTGGAAACAAAGCGTGATAGTGGACGGGTTCTGCTGGACCCACAGTTGTTTGATATAATTGGGTGATTCATGCAAGACTGATAGCATAAGTGACAAACAAAAATAACCGTTTTGTATTTGAATACCCCTGTTTCCAGTTTAGAATACAGTGAGATAGTTTTTAACTTTTGCATAACTTCTGTTTCTGTGTAAGACACTTTGAGAAGTTTGAGATCCTTTATTTATTTTAAATGTACCTCGGTACTCAGCTGTGCCATTTCTTTGTGGGCTTTTGTGATAAAAGAGAAACCAGCCTGTGATATTTTATTGAGATATTCTTGTTTCTCCTCTGTCTGCTTTAAGTCTGAAAATGTGGCTTCAGAAGGCTGGTGGTGTTGAAGCTGTTTTCAGCACTCGGAAACCCACTGAAGTCACTGCTGCTTTCTGTGGTTCCGAATTAGGTTATTTTATACTTTCTTTTAAAAGAGACTCAAAGTTAGATAACCTCAGATGAAAAGAAAGTTGACTCATTAGATGAATCAGAAAGGCTGTTCGGATTGTGGAGATGGCTAAGGTCACTGCAGAGCGATTACTTTCCAATGTTGTTAAGTAGCCTTATATGGAAGCGCTCCTTGTATGGTTTTCAAGCATTTTCTTTGTGCTTCCCACTGTTAAGAAACTCCCAGACTGCCTGTTCCTAAGAGTTTACTTCTTGCATCCTGACAGGAACAAAGGAAGTGACCCATTTTCCTTCCCCTTTCTTTCTCTCTCGCTGGAGTATTTTTTCCTAGCAGAAGAGGGTAGGAACCGGGCCTCTGGACTGGTAGGGGAGGCAACTGCAGCTGGATTCAGGGGCCATCTGCTTGCCCTCACTGTTCCCTTACTGTTGAACAGCACAGTGTTTAGGATAAGAACTCATTGATCTCCAAACTGAAATGTCACTGGGTATCTGTTGTCTAAAAACTGAATTTGTTGAACATTCCTATACTCCAGCTTGGCTGTCCTTTCTTTTTTTTTTTTTTTCTGCTAAAGCTGCTAAAATGAGACCTACAAGTAAAATAAAGTTTCACAGCTGATGAATTTGTTAATAAAATTTATCTTATCTTTGCCTTTCTTTTTGAAATACTTTGTACTTGTTGCTTTGTTCTTCTTGTAACAGTCGGGATAGGAGAACAGCTGTGACTTGTTTTCCCTTAATCGTTACATTTTAGTTATTATGGAGAACTGATGGAGTATCAACCATCAGGATTTATCAGATGTGCAACTGTCCAGAGCGTTGTCAGACACTCAGCTTCCCATGTTATTTAATGCTTCGCTGAGCTGTGTGCATGTAGATTTCAGCGGCCATTGATGCATTGTGCGGTCTGATCACTTAGAAGTTAGGACTTGTAAGTGGTGCTGTGAGTGCTGCAGGTATTCCAAGCTGCAAGAAGATGTAACATCCAATATTCAATGGCTAATTCTCAGATTTGGATTTGTAATGATACACTAAGGCTTCAGAAAGATAGCTCATGGTTTCCCGGGGAAGTTGCTTGATCGAATAATTTTCTAGAAAACCTCATGAGGGCAGTATTATGAATTAGAAAATGTGTTGAGGCTGAAGGATTGAGGATTCGTTTGAACCTCAGCGCCTCGTTTAAGCATTGTGGAACAGCTTTTTTTTTTTTTCTAAGAATGATAGGTACTTATGACAGTTGAATTTTTGTTCAACTGGAACTATCGTAGCCCTTTGGATAGAAAAAATTATGCCTAGAAAGGTAGAAAGAAAAAGAAGATGAGGAAGAAGACTTTCTTGAAGCTAATTCTCTGACTACAGAGAGAACATTTCACTTTTAGATTTGTTGATTGATGTTCAGCGCAAGCATTAATCACAAGGAAATAGACCTTCTAACCTAATTTACTAATCAGGAAAAGTGTCCGGTGAAACAGATTACGATCTCCCAGAAGACTCTGGAGGTTCATAACATGACACAAATTCATTCCAAATCCTTTGTTGATGAAAGCAGCAGCACACACAGGTGTCACGTTGCATTTGTAGGATGGGATCGAAACTGAAAATCGCACCACTTGTCTTAAACTACTAAGTACATCATCTATAAGCTGTCTTCAATATCAGAACCATGTAAAAGAGGATGTGAAAACCTTTGAAGGGAACTTGTTAATTCCTAGTTTTACAGATTTTTTTTGATTCAAGTTATTTTAGAGGCGTTTAAAAAACACCTGTGAATTTAATTTCCCTAAGTGCTGTATGTTCATCAGACTGCAGTATCTTAATTTTAGGAGTTAATGAAACATGATTGTAAATGCCTCTGCATTTTGTACTTCAAATGATTACAGAGTACTTTATGAAAGATTACATAGATACCATGGAGAATACAAATTTTGGTAGAATATGAGTACTCTAAAAGTACAGTGAGAAATAACTAACCAGATATTTGTTGTACGTGGGCATTTTAGCACCGTCTGAGGTCGTGATGTGATCCGAGGGGCTGCTCTGCAGCTGTTGGCCAGAGGGATGCGAGGTGAATGTAGCTCGTCTGGTGGGAGCTGGGAAAGGGCAGTGCCTCGGTAACACAGGTGCCTGGGGCAGTTTTAAGATTCAGTCATTCTTGTAGGTGACCGTGTTTATGTTATAACCATTTATTCCTTTAATAATATTTATGCAAGTAAGGGCAATAGCTCATTTCGTAGCTTATGCTGTTACATTAGGCCTATGGCAGGTAGTTTGGGGGAAAATTCATCATTTGGGAAAGCAAAGGTTCGGGTGGGTTCAATTTTAATCTATATTTATTACCCAATTTGTCTGTTTTGACTGCTTCTGAAAGTGCTGGTTGTATGAAGGCTACTTTATGATGTTGATAATTGCTTTCAGAAAGGCAAACTGAATCCAACTCACTGGTCTTTCCCTTTCTACATAGTTAGGCCATGTTTGTAGCAGTGGTGCAGTTTCTTAGTGATATGAGGGAGCCTCAGATGGCTTTCAGCCATATTTTTCAAAGGTTTAGAAAATGTATTTAAGTCTTCTGAGACTGAAGGAAAACAGGCAGCTGGCGAGTGGTGGATGGGAGGAGACGGAGGTTGCTGTGCCCAGGGGCAAGCAGCAGCTCCAAGTGCCAAGGTTGGCATTGGAAGGAGCAGCTTTGTTCAGAGCTCAGGTAGTACCAGACGGGGTGGTTCAATCACAAGGCACAAAGCCCACGGGAAACGGGCTTTGTAAGTTGTTTGTGGAATGATTTCTTGTAAACCTAGCATTTTGGGAGATGACAGATGAATTTTGAAGCCAGGTGTTTCAAATGCAGTTGACAGTTTTGACTGCATTATAATCACATAGCTTTGGTTAATGCTTCAGTGGATGTGACTATACTGTCAGTTTAAAACTGAAGTTGTCAGAGGCTTTGCCATACATACCTAAATCGGAGTTGCTCCCCTCCTTCTTTTACCAGCGGCAGCTGCTCAGGGTGGCTCCTCTGCTTCCATTGCTGTGAGCAAACCGGCCAGGTCTGTGTCCGTGTCAGCACCGGGTGACAACTTGGGAACGTTTCTGAGCCTTTTGAATTATGTTACTGATTTTTTGGACAGAGGTGGCAACAGTGGATTCCAAACGTGGAAACAGAACTTGGACAAAGCAATGAGTTGTATCTGTCGTTGAAGCTGTGACCTGCACCACAGGTTGGCCGCAGGCCTGCACGAGCCTTTACGTCATGGTCAAAGAAAAATAAACAGTTTTTTCAAAGCTATTCTTAACGGGTGTTTGAGGCTGTTTTGAGGAATGCCTGATTAGAGGCAGTCAGAAGGTGATCAGGATCAAGACCTCCTGTTTTCCCAGCGGTGGATGTTTTAGGGTTTTGTTATCAAGCAAATGTACTGGGAATATGGAGAAAGTTGGAGGAAAAAATTTTCCTTGCTCATATGGTGGCAGGTTCTACACAGCCGGAAGGATTTGAAATGTCTGCTTCAGCGTGAATTAAATGTGTGTGAGCTGAAGACAAGCTTTCTTTAAAACTCCAAGTAGTGATTTTGCTAACTTTGACTCTTCCTTCAGTCCAAAGCTTGGTATTTCTGTACGAGGGTTTGACTGTCAGGCGGCCGTTGTCAGAACCCGTACCATATCCTGCTCAAACGACTGCTGCTGGCCAACAGGAAGGCATTTATGTCTGAACACACAGGTGCCTGCATAGGTCACTTCCCTGCTTTCCAGGCCAAGAGCTGTGTAGTCAACAAACCAAGCTGTGAAGTGCTCCTTCCACTTCTTCATTTCCTGTCAGTGTTCTCTGGCTACTCTAAATAAAAGGGCCTCACTATTGCCGTGATAACTAATCTATAGCACAACTAACAACCTCGAGTTAAAAGATAAAGGCTTGCCAAAGCCCAGCTTTTCTTGATGTCTGAAACTAAAGTACAAATATCTTTGGTGGCCCTTCAGATCAGGGTGAATTCGCATGTCCGGTGTGGATTAGCAAAATGCCAGGGTTCTACAGTGTTTGGTTGAAGTCTAGAGAAAGTAACTTGAAGTGACTGAAAGTAATGTTATAACCTTCACCTGGAAAGCCAATAGGTGTCCTGTTCTCTGGAGAATTTTTATACCTGGTTGCAATTTCCAAATGTTACTTTTTGGACAACAGTTCCATTGAGCTATTTGTAAACCAAAGAAACTTTGAGGAAAAATACAATTCATTTGTAGAAAGGGTGAAAATGAAAGGAAAAAGAACCTTCTTATGCTATTCTGTAGAGAGGGTTGGGAGCAGAATATTTGAATTTTTTATTAGCTTTACCACAGTGAACTTAGAAATAAATGAAACACTTCAGGATGAATGCATATTCAGCATTAGCTTTCAGTAGATGGTTTTCCTTTACGGACAGGATGGATGAAAGATCTTTAAGGATACTGAATTTTAATATTTTGACTTTTCGAGGGGACTTTTTGCTCTTAAAAAAGCAAGTATTTAAATGAAGTATTCTGTTTTTTGATAATCCTGTGTAGTTTCTTTTGGCTGAGTAGCCTCACAGAGGCAGCCATTTTGATTTTGGCTTACTTACTCTGCAGTGTATCTTTCACAGCGTAACAATTTGTTCTACTGAAATAAAATGCGGTGATTATATGCCATTAATCAGTTTAAAATTAAAGTAATCTTCAAGTCGCCTAACATGTACTCTGAATTTTATTTTCCAGTGTCTGAAACTTGGAGTGACGAAACATGTCTCAGTCAGGTGAAAAAGTAAAGGTAAAGAGATGACTGCATAGCTGAAATTCTATGTTTTGAATCTATTGAACTTCTGAAAATACTTGTGGTTTTACTGAAGTGGTAAAATTGTAAATAGATGATACCTTAATGCTTCAGATCCATTTTGTAAAAATAACTACTTAATGAAAACCGTGCTTATATGGGATTCTAGTAATATGCTTTTAGGTATTTGCCATATATTCAGTGCTTGATTGCATATTTAAAATGATGCCTTTACCTCAAGAAATTTCATTTTACAATCCTTTATTTCTAGTATTTTTGCTCATCTGAGTGGGTTTTAAAAGGATTGCTAGAAAAAACAAATTGGCTTTTAAGTGACTTCCCCTCCACCCCCATTGGACATATGGCATTGCATAAGAATTGTTTTCCTCCTAAGTTCATTTATGAAGAAACATTTGGTTACAGCTAGCTCGTATGTCCTTAAATCAAGTGGCTGCAGTTCTTTTTTAGGCTCATATTAGATATTCAGTCGATTTATAACAGATGGTGAAACAGACTGCCATTTTTATGGCTCAGATCTCTTATTTGATAAGTTTTTTCAGGCACATTTCTTTTTCCTGCTTTTGTGTTAGAAGTTAAGCGTTGTGAAGATAGGTGAACAGGTTAACAAGCAGAAGGTGGATGTGTGATTGTATCTTGGTTATCTCTGTTACTACGGTGTTCTTGTTTTTCTACGTGAGTGTACACATTATTTATTATAGGTGATAGTAGCAGCAGATAACAAATCTGAACAGGCATTTTTTGCCCTCTGGCTTAAAATGTTTGTGTCATGGGTTTTTTCATTCCTTTGTTTGTTTACAGTTTTAGATTACAGAAGTATGCTCTTGCAAATTTGTGTGTGTGTATATATTTATATTTTGCCTATATATATATATACATTTACCCAAGGGGAGACTTCTGCTTATGGGTAGCCCAAAGTTCTTTATCAGATTTCTAACTCTGTCAGACTGCTTGGTAAATGAACCTGTTTTATGGTCTGCTTTGCTACAACGGCAAAAATGTGTTTTGTTTTCTGTTTTCCCATGTGCTTTACTCCTGTGCAATTTACGGTACAGAATCACGTGAACTCTGTTTCAACTTTTTGGAGGGGAAGAGGGTCTCATTTGTATTCAACTTCTCTTTGTCTTGTCAGTTTTCTGATGGAGCAGGCTATGTGGGATTTGCTAATCTGCCCAACCAGGTCCACAGGAAATCTGTGAAGAAGGGCTTTGAATTCACACTGATGGTGGTTGGTAAGTCACTTGTTTAGATATTTTTTTGGCTGTTAAACCAGGAGGAAAAAAAAAACACACATAGACAAGTATGTGTTCCTAGGTAGCAATTTGCTGGCATACAGAATTAAAAAGCTTCAAACCTCTGTACTCTATCTAGTTAAATCTCTATTTGGTAATGTTAAAGGGAATATTTGTAGTGATTAAAGAGGATGACTTTGAGCCAACAGGACATTCTTGTATTCTTGACTCATCATCAGATGTTAGGGATAGTTGCTTAGTCTTTATTTGACTCCCATTTCCACATTGAAGACATGAATGCACATCATGAATGCCTTTCTGTTGACATGGTGTTACTATTCTTGTGTTTTCTACTGTTCTATACTGACACATTCTGATATCATAAATAAACTTTTAATTTGCCTGTTCCATGAGTGAGCACCTGTAGGAGTCTTTGATGGAAGGACCTTTAGACACAAAGCCGATTTAAGTGGTGTGCTTGCTTAGAATCTGTTCAGTGTTACATAAATGCAAAGGGAGTACAATATACTACCTCTTTTTTTTTTTTTTTTTTTGTAGCAGTTACCTTGGAATTGCATGTTATTGAAAAATGAAAATGAGAAGAGATGCATAATGCTTCCTTCTTACTCCGTGTGCTCTGTTGTACCGTTTGGGATTACTTGGTGACAGAGCGTTTAGCAATGTCTGTAAGATAAATAGGTAATTTGAGATGAGTGGAATTTTTTTTATTTAATGCAGTCTGATATTAATTACAGACAATTTCTCCACCTCTAAGATTAGGTCAGTATAATCTAAAATAATACGGCCAATTGTTCTAAATGCTGATTCCTCGGGTTAGGAAAGATAAAGAAACTTTTTGAAATTCAGATTAAGTGATTACATTTACAGGTTTAACTTTACTACTTTGATGTAGGGCAAAAATTATATGACCTGAAACTATGGAATGATGGAACTTCTCAAGAGAATTTTGAGTAATTATCTTATCATTTTCTTTGTTTCATATTTCGTAGGATGTATTTAGCCTAACTATGAGGGTGCAAAGCTCTACTGTTAATTTGGTATTGCTTTATTTATTTGTCTTCCTAACAATGTTTCATCTTCAATTTCTAGGTTAGGAAAACCTTAAATATCACAGAAACTTCCAACAGAAAAGCTACAGGTCCTGATTTCTTAAGTTTAGACAAACAGACAAAATACAACCTTTATTTCCATGAAGTAAGCTAACTATCTCTAGATCTATATAGTTAAAGTGCTGTATGACTTTTCAGATTTTATTATGAAATCTATTAGAGCAAGCTTAACATTTTCATGTAATATTTATAAAAACACTAAAGGCTTGTTTTCCTGTGTTTTAAGAACTGCTTAGCTCAACCTTTGATGTTTTTATCTCAAAGCTAGGGTGGACCCTGATGAACAAATTATTTTTCCTCTCTAATGTGGGTTTGGGAAAGAAGAGGTACTTAGAAAAGCCTGGAGTAAAAGGTGTATATGCTTAATAACCTGAATTATTTTGTTTACAGGTGAGTCTGGCTTGGGAAAATCTACTTTAATTAATAGTCTGTTCCTGACTGATCTTTATCCAGAACGTTACATTCCCGGAGCAGCAGGTAAATGTGGTTTTGCAGTTCCTCCAACACATACATCTAACCCTATGAAATTTTCATGATCTTGCTGCTAGCACTGCTTCATTCTGATGGTCTTCACCCACAAGACCCTTTCTTCACAATATCTTAATGTGTTTTAATTCTCCCAGTTGTAGCCTTTTGAGATGTCACTTTCTCATTTTAATTTCCTTTCAAGGACTCATTTTTTTATTGTTTCATCATCAATTTTAGTTGTTTTTTCTTAGTAAGAAGACTTGTAGGTGTCAATATACCTAAACATGGTTTTACTCTAATCCCTATTTCCTGTAATGTTTTTCACCTCTAATGCCTAAAAATCCCAATTAGAGGTGCAAATGCCTTTTGACAAAGAAGCTAGCATGCTTCTGAGTATTTAATTTTGCATTTTATCATGAATAAATCTATTTTTGTGTTCACTTTTTTTTTTTAACAAAGAAATGGTGTTAAATTTTGATTAACCTTTTTCTTTAAGATATTCTATGTTGTGTAGGTTACAATACAGGAATTGCATTTCCTCCTCTATTATTCTCTCCTGCAAGGGTTTCCGCAGCATTGATAGACATAATAACAATTTAAATGTTCCTTTATTTTAGAGAAAATAGAGAGAACAGTTCAAATCGAAGCTTCTACAGTAGAGATAGAGGAGCGAGGGGTGAAACTGCGTTTAACGGTAGTAGACACACCAGGATATGGAGATGCCATTAACAGCCAGGACTGGTATGTGTGTAAATACTGCTTTACTCAGTAGTTTGTACCTTAAACACTTCTCTACTTTGTCTGTCCATCTGCATTTAAGTGATTCAAGGTGGTGGTCTTAGAGAACTGTGGTGTACTGAAAGGAAGCAACAAGTTCATTGTTCTTAATGTTAATGTGGTATGACCTTGAATTCATGGCTGAGTATCTCTTTAGAGACACTCTGGAGGTTCAACTTCATATTGTAAGTGACACGATCATTGAATTTGGGAGAGCATTCAAACAAAGTTTCTCCAACTTTTTTGTTGTTGTATCAAGTACAGATCTAGGAAAACTGTACTACTTAGTAAAACTTCCTGTTTAAATTTTGTACCCACTTTTTAAAAAAAGGTTTTGTTAATGTTCCCTAGACTATATAGGATTCTCCCTTCAAAATTGGTGGTTTTCTTCCAGTAAGGTTTGCTGTGAGAGCTGCAGATAACTTTGTCTCCATAACCTCTCTGGTTGGACAGAATTCTGCTGGAGAGAAGCTTTTTCTTTCCTTTTACTTCCTGCGTAAGGAAGATAAGTACTTTTCCTTCTTTGTGTTGTACTTCTAGCAATTTAGGTAGAACCGAATTTTATGATGCAGTTACTACTTAGCTCTCTCTGGCCTAAATATTACTGATGATCTTTAATGACTGAACTAAATGTGTGCGGATGCATTGGATGATGTACACAATGGCTTTAGTATAATGATCACGAAGAGAGAAAATGGTAAAATAGCAATGAAGGAGCCAGGCAGATTGTAATGTGTTAGAATTTATAAGTTTGTTCACAAATTTACGTTCCAAATCATCATACGCTTTTAAATAGAAAACTGATTTTGTTGTAACGTTTTTTCAAATAAAAGGAGATATATTAATGCACTTACTGGGAAGCCTGAATTATTCCAGGGCAACTGGAAGCTAAGCTTTGAATTGCCATGTGTTTGTCGTTGAGGAAGTTCTAATAATAATTATTTTGCATAACCTTTTATTTTTGTTGACATTTATTTTGGTGGTTGGAATACTAAGCCAAATGGTGTTACTATGTGCAGAAAGGGAGTGTAAAGTTAACAGTGGTATGATTACAATTTAATTGTAATTAATTTAAGTTAATTTAACTCAATTTAAGTTAAGGACTGGAAAGGAGACATACAGGTGATTATGAAACAGTAGCATTGTAGGTGTTTGTTTTTTGTAGCCTTTTTTTGACAAGATACTGCAGTAGTCAAAGCAGAATGAACATGTTTATCAGACGTGATTTTTCATTTCTTTCTATGGCATACAGTAGAAACACAGCAGAAATGAAGGAAATAAATTTATTTAGTGGTATTTGCATTGGTGTGAAATAAATCACAGCTTGAGAGTGAAACTGTAGTGGGTTCTCTATTTTTCTTCCACTTTTCCAATGTTATTAAGTTAAAATAATTGAATTTTTAGAGTAACAGTAAGACATCTTTGTGGACTGCAGTATGGTCTTGCTTCTTTTGTGCACTGTCGACTAGAGCTTCCTTCCGCTGGAGCTGAGAGCTCAGCAACCCGTGCATTGTGTTGCATAGAGCTCTTCCTGTTGATTGTGTTCTAATGCCCTTTGTTTATTCTGGTAAGATGTTTTAGAGACGTACGTGTTCAGAGTTTTTCTTTTTGGAAGCTTGCTAAGCAGAAGTCATTCCGTGATGATTCAGAACCAGTAGAATAACTTGGTGTTTGTTACTTATTTTCTGTAACAATTCTTAATCATCAGAATACACTACGGGAACAAGCATTACTTACGGAACGCGAAACAGAAATATGCCGTAAATTTTGGATTTTTCTCTCTAGTCCCGTATTCTTATGGGACTTTAGAGACATGGGACATGTAGAGACTTGAACTGGGCTGTGGTGCATGTTATTTTGACAAAGTCTGTTCTTTACAGTGTGTCAGAGGAACTTAGATGGATAGACTCTTTGTTTCAAACTATAATCAAGACTAACCCTATGCAGCTGCCTTCTTTCAGAGGAAGCAGCAGACTTGTGTTCTTGAACTTGTGTTTTTGTTTAGGAACGCTTGCTGCGGTTGTTAACCAGTAGGTGGTGCTGATCCCAGTTCAAATTTCATAAAACTTTTTTTTGAAAGCCGCAATTTATGCGGACTAACCATTTGGTTGGGTGATGAATTTTCCTGAGGTTATTTTTTGAACTGGCAAATCAAACTGGCACAATACCTCTAGGACGCAGCAATGAACTAGCACAGCTTCAAAATATTTTTCTTCTGAGTAAGTTTCCTATCAGGGTTAGACTTTCAAGGGTGAGAGCTGGAGGTCAGTTTCTGTGTGCTCTTCATCACAGAAGAAATGCTGGTGATGGTTGGGAGATTATTGGATGGGTGACCTGGATTGGAAGCATAGCAGTACTGGATTGGGGAATGAGTTACTAGTGAATGTGTTGTACCGCATAAAATAGGCTTAAAAAAATGTCTGGAGAATAACAAAATTCTTACTGGTGGGAGGATTGAAGCATGGAATTGGTATTCCATGTACTTTGGGATCATAAGAGAAATATGTTCTTGAAGTAATGTCTTCCATCAGACTGCAGAGAAATGATTTAAGGTGGGGAGGGAGAATCTTCATGCACAGATCTGGGATTAAATGTGACATCAAAATGATGGCTGACCAAAAATAAATAAATCTGCACATCAACTTACTAGCTATTGGTGCTGATATGCCTTGGTTTGTCTTCATTGCAGCATCCCAGGTCATTTTTGATGCTGCTTTCTGGCTGCTGCTAACTATTTATTTATTTCTTCTTTTGTACCGGCTTATGTTAAGTTGTATTTTGTGGGTTTTGGCAGCTGGGTAACGTTGTTCATTTTCCCCCAATGGGCTTCTTAAATGCAATGGTTACGTTGTTTGCTGTTATAATACAGGATGTGCTATCTCTGAGGTAATGACAGCACAGTGGTATAAGCCAGGTGTTTCCCGGAAGTCAGGAGGTACAGGACACTGACACCATATTTATAGGGAAAATTATGGCTGTTAGAACTAGAAAACTGCACGTAAACTGATTACATTGCCAGAGAAATGTGTGATAGTTGCTTTCCCATTGTTTGTGCTTGGTTTCTGTCCTAATATTTGTACGTCTTCAGTCTTGTTACCTTTCACCAGCTAAAAGGAATGTATCTAAAGATCAACAGGAACATAAAACACGTTGTCCTTTTCCAACACACACAGTTATTAACATGCTAGTTCTTAAAGGCTCGAGTAGCACAAAGGTCAGAAAATGATTCCACGTTTTGCTGTGTTGTCTTCTGCGGCAAGAATTAAAATGGTGCCAATTTTGCAAAGATACAAATGTGTGTGGGTATAAATCCATAGTAGAATAAATATATATATTCCTCCCAGATCCAAAAGCTTACTCAGATTTGGAAAATCAAATGCCCTTCAGGATCTCTTCCATCATTCCTAGGAGTTTCTTTCATTATATTCAGTAGTGCTGCACACCCCAGGTGGAACTTCCGTGCCTGTTACAGTGATTGCCAACGTTGTATCTTTGTTTTCCTGATTAATAATTCTTTCTATGCTCTCTTGCTTGTTTCCTTTTTAAATTTCTCGACTCAGATTTACGATTTCCCAACAACACTAATATTATTTTTCAACAGAAGCTTTCTGCTCATTTTTCCCCCAAGTAGTTTAAGATATGCTCATGACACACAGCTATCTGCCTAATCTTATCTGCATCAGTGTGTTCATTTTCCTTCCCCTGCAGTACTTAATATAAAGTGTCCTTTTGTATTAATGTTGTTTGCAGGTGTCTACATGCTCTGGAATATCTTAAAACAAGCCTCTTAGTACTGCATTATATTTTCTGTCTCTAGTCGCTGTGGTTTGTATCTGATTAATCTATATGGTCAAGTTTTGTGTTCCTTTACTTCTTTGCAGAGCGTATTTTAATTTGCTTTGAACTAAGTAGGAGTTATGTTTCTTTGCCAACAGAAAAGGGTTCTGTTAGGTAATAACGATAGCCTAGATCATGTGATACTTTGGTGCATGACTTTCAAATGCATTTGTATTTAATTCAAGTAGATTAGAATGTTAGAATTTTCATAAGTAACTATAGAAACCTAGCTCTAGGTCAGGGTTGTAAAGCAAGGGGATATCCGGGATACATCATTTTTCAGCTGGTTTAAAAACAAATATTCACCCCCTATCCCTAGAAAAAAGTAGACAGTCCTTTGTTACTGTCTGTTGTCTCATCACTGAGTGCTTTTTTTCTGAGCTTGGACTTGAATTTTTTTTGTCCAGGTGGACCGGGTAACACCTGAAAGTAGCTTTAGGCATAAATAGAAACTTGGTGGCTGCTATGAAAATACCTTTTGGTATTATCAAAATACTTATCCTCAGCAGTAGACACAATAGTACAAAGCTGAATTTTTGCAACAGTAACGGTCTTAAAAAGTCTCCTGTTCTTATCTTATGATAATTCATTTCTTGTTATTTTAAATCTGATTTAAGATGATTTTTTTTTTCCCCTTCCATACCACAGCTTCAAAACAATTATCCAGTACATTGACAACCAGTTTGAAAGATACCTTCATGATGAGAGCGGTCTAAACAGACGACACATTGTAGACAACAGGGTCCACTGCTGTTTTTACTTCATCTCTCCCTTTGGGCATGGGTAAGAAAAGCTCATGTATTTTAGTGTGTTAATGTTCATAAGTCTTCATTATTTGAAATGGAAACTTAACTTTTATATTAACTGAGCTACTTCCCTCACTGTCAGTTAGCCAATGCAATTAAAATGGTCTTTGGGGATTAACACTCCTCTGCTTTGTCCCCTTTCTGGCATTTAATGTTGTTTTGAAGTGGCCAGTGTTACATTGTTTATCGCCCAGAAATGTAAGAGCTTACGCTACTGATTTATCTTATAGTGATAATAATAATTGCAATTCAGCCAACCTAGTAACAAGTGCTCTGATTTACTTTATTCTGGGCATACTATTTATGTAGGTACCTCGCAATAAATCATTTTTAATATATTACTTGATTTTTATAAATCCAAAGTAAACAAACTCCACTGCAGTTTATTTCATGGTTTTTTGTTTTTTGTTCTTTTCACTTTTTGGCAGGCTGAAACCATTAGATGTAGAATTCATGAAGGCTCTTCATGGAAAAGTCAACATTGTCCCTGTGATTGCCAAGGCCGACACACTGACACTGAAGGAGAGAGAGAGGCTGAAGAGAAGAGTAGGTCTAACACTTCATCATGAAAACAGTGTGACCCATACAATGTTAAAGCCGAATATAAAGTAAATTCAGACTAAAGAGGGGCGAAAGATACTGGCCAAGGAACTAATCTTCAAAAATCATGGGGTGGGAAATCTTTTCTGACGTTGGATGCGCTTTACCAGTTACACCGGATAAGAATCTGGACATACTTGGCTTTGTCTGTCCTAGCAAGCAGTGCACCCCGGTAGAGAAGGCTTTTTGAATAAAACCATTTGTAATGAGGACTTGAATCATTCTGAAATACATGTAGTGCAGATGTTGTTCCACGCTAGTCCGAACTTTGTCCAGTGGACTGAATGCCCGTTAGTGATGGCAGTGTGATAAGGATGTTCTTAGAGTATATCTTCAGATTTCATTTTATCCAAAAGAAATTTCGTTTGTGTGCTCTAACTGTGCTGTATGGTTTGTGCAAAAACATGGTTAAGTTGTGGGGTCTGGAAGTTTTCTTAGTAAGTGCACCCATGATACAAATGAGAACAGCAATACAGAGGTAGGATAGTTGGCTGATTTACTAGCAGGATGCTTTCTCTAGCTCCATTGTTATCGAAACCTGGGTGTTCTGGTATGCATTCTTTCCAGTAGGCTATCTGTTCGCATAAGGTGGATCAGTAAAATTTATTGATTGTGAGCATTTTTCAGGTTAATTGACGAAAAAGCAAAGCAGTCAGTTGTAAAGTGTAACAGACTTGAAACCTACAAAGCAAAATGATACCTTCTGAGTGTTTTTGTATTTAGTAACTTGTGCCTTGGGTAACAAGATAATGGTTACTTCTAAAATTCTGTTTGCATTTTGTATCCGATCATGCAAACCTTTTTTTGAATGGTAAGATTGCCTTAATCTTTTATGATTTTTTTTAATGCATTTTTTGTACTACCACTTTTTGATTCTGATGGAGGCCATGGCTTATATTTAGACTGTGATCCTCTGGCTTCCAGCAGTTCTTTAGAATGGTTGTTTAATCTTTATTCCAAGTGCTTTTGTATGGGGGTATTTTTCTGGTTTGTTTTGTTTGTTTTTGTGTTGGTTTTGAGGAAGTACAGCTTTATTTTAACTGTGAAAATAGCATAGTTAGATATCCTTACAGAAGAGCACACTAGCTGAGCTGAATTCAGCCTAAATTTAGAGGGCTTTTCTTTTTGGAGAGGACCAGTGCCCCACAGTGAAAGGTGTGACTGTGGTTTGTGTAGACTTGTAAGCAACCATAATTTAGCAAAGTAAGGTACTACTAGCGCTCCTGTTATGTTTGTGTAAAGCTCAGTGATGTAACAAAACTTGCCCAAAAAAATGAATATATCCGCTGTCTTTGAGAGAATTTGAAGTGGGGTCAGCTGTGCCTGCATGGACCTTGTCTGCAACATAGACAAACATTCACTGAAGGGGCAGTGGTGTTTATATGAAAGCAACCAGCTTTATGATGAACTAGGTGGAAGGAAGGAAAAAAACCCACCACCAACAAAAAACAGACATTCATTGACTTAAAGGGGATCTCTAGATCTTGCTGGAAGAAATTCTGCCCAGGCTCTTGAGCTTTTATTTCATTCTTCTACAAATGCTATGGGGAAATAACAGGTGCTTAGGGCAAATTGAAAGAACTCTGTAGGGATATCACTCAGAGGGAAATAACAAAGACATGTGGCTGCTTATTCTGTCTCTCTTTTTTTTTTTTCTGTGGTTATACTGACTTGGTGAAAGATTTTCATCTGATATCAATACTATTCATGGAGCTGCTGCTACTTATAAAATTGTATTTGATCTTTCAGCAGTGTACTTCAAGCTCGGTTTTCATAGATACTGATTTTCCGGTTCAGCATTTGGTAACGGAATGATGTTGAAAGAGTTGAAGCAGGCATTTAAGTGGAACATTAAAGAAATATTTGACAATGTAGTTCACTGGGAATGCTGAATGTTCTGCTTTGTGTCAGTTCAAATGCCTAAAATAAGTTGATATAAAATGGCTTCTAGCTGCATTCATCTTTCACAAAAACAGTTCTTAGGTGAAATGAAGAGGAACATAATCTTACTAGGTTTCGTTGCTTGCTGTAATTATCTTGAGTTTTTCTTCTGTGCTCCTTTTATCTGCTGCTTGTTGGTCTCAGGGTCAAGCACAGTGGAGTGCACATGCTGTTAGACGTTTGCTTCTCTGGGTTAACACAGGGTTTTAGCTACAACATGTCAGTAGTGCAGGCAAATGCATTTCCTGATGTGAACTGGACTTGGTTCAGTTTTGTAACTGAAGTTATACTGAGGGTTTTCAGTACTTGTTTATTGTGGAGTATGGAGGTAAATTACAATTTCCATCCTTTGATGAACAGATTAATTTAAAAGCAACCTCTCTTGAACATATTCTGTGCTAATCCGTGTCTAGTTCCTTCCAGTTTAAAGCAAAGTTACTTTTAGTTAAGTAGTCTTTAAACCAGCCTCTGCTTACACCAAGCCACACTTCGGCATGGGCTAGCTCTAATGCAATCAACAGCACTTGCACTGTAGTCTGAGGGAGCGGTTAGGAAACAGGTAAACAACAGTCTTCGTTATTTTTGTTCTGCTGGTAAAGGTCATTCGACAAACTGAGTTTATACTAAGTCAAATGTATAATGTGGTTCCAAAGCTTTGAAAGCCTGGCTACTGTATATTGTTCTAACTCAAAGCGTCTCTGCTAACAGAATCTCTAATCAAGAATAAGAATCTAAATCCTGCTTTGCTGACGCAGCTTGAAGCTTTTTTTTTTTTTTTTTTTAAGATCTCTCTGCCATTTGGCCGTCAATCTAAAGTAAAATGTTTTTGTTTTGCTGCTTTGGACTAAGCAGCAAATTCAGTTTGTGGTGCTTGCAAAGGAAACCCAGCTTGGAGTAATTCCTGTTTGGTCTTTCTGGAATTCAAAGTTATTTTTTAAAACTCTTGAGTGGGAAGAAATGCAAGGGAGTTTCACAAGCTGTGCCATGCAAGGCTGCTAAGGAAACCTGCTCAAAAGAATGACTTCATGAGAGGGGAACTAATATTTTGACTTTTTTTTAATTTCCCATGGGAAGGCTAATCTTTAAGAACACAGAATCCTCTGAGGCCAATAAAATTGAGATTTGAAGAAGCAAAATGCTGTTTCATTGTTAGGACCATAAAATACAGTTTGTTTTTATTGCATTTCTTTTTCCTTTCAGGAAAGCACTAGGTTTAACAGCTGTAATATATTATTCTAGCACCCCTTGTTGTTGGCTTTCCCGCTATTGTTTCACTTGCATTTTATCTTCAAGATCTCAGTGCGGTTAAATGTGCTTTCTTATTTTATGCAGATACTTAAAGGCATCGCACTGCAGCGCTGCCCAGCCTATTCCAGATCTGTGTTTTACTGTCATTTGGTGACAATTTAGTTATCTTCCATTTTGCAAAGCAATACTAAAATGTATTGATTTAAATGTAATGGAGCTAACGTAACTGTCAATTGCTTATTGGCAGGACTTATTCCCAGCTTTCTTTTTTCTTTTAAAAGTGTTACTGTTTAGGTATGGGCTAATCATATTTCATTGTATGTGCGCATGTGTGATTGTGGGGGGTGTTTATATACCTGCCAAGAAGGCATTGTCATGGAAATAGCTGCGGTTCGTACATGGTCAATTCGAATCTAGTGGCGTGAGGAACTGTTTTGTTTTCAACAGCTGTTTAATAGCCAAGGTCTACTTGGACGGTTTTATTTATACTGTAGCTATCAGTTGCTATCACAGCAGAGGATCAAGAACCCAACAATACTCCATGAAGGTTCATTTAGACCTCTCGTGCATTTGAAATCTAGTTTTAATTGTATTATCAAGACGGTGTGTTTTGTTTTATAACAGGTGCAGTTATATATGTTGTGATGACAGAGCAAGTCCTTACGTAGGCTTTAAGAATGTTTTTATGACTATCTCAAAAAAAAACGTATGCCCAAACTTCACCGCGGTAGTGAGTCCTGCATCCAGGTCATTTATAAAGACACAGAAGAGAACTGGCCCTATAATGGAGCCCTGGGGTACCCCACTAGTGACTGGCCACCAGCCTGATGTAACCCCATGTGCTATAATGCTTTGAGCTGGACCCATCATCCAGTTGTTCACCCACCTCACTGTGTACTTGTCTAGCTGTATGCTGGACGTTTTATCTAGAAGATACTGTGAGAAATGGTATCAAAAGCTTTGCTGAAATCCAAAAAAGGTTTAAGATCCTTATTACAGAACAAAAATAGGCTAGTTAAGGTCATATGCAAACAAACATACGTTAGAAATGTCACAACATGTATTTATTTAGTCAGTGAGTCTGTTTCCCTTTGAGCAGACAGACAGGTGAGTTGTTCATGTTCAGCCATTTCTCATTCTGTAGATTGTATCACAGATTAGTGTAGTACAGAGGTAATCTCAGCAAATGCTTTGGCTTTTTAAATGCCTGTTAGTAAGCTGTTTTTAAAGAGAGAGAACCTCTATGTTAGCAAATCTCAGCGATGTTCTTAAGATGCATTTTGTGTAGTAGCAGAATAAAATCTTGAAAATCCAAACGTGCAGGGTGGGTTTCTGCGCTCATTTGATGAGTGTGATTCTTTTCCCACGTAGTGTTTGTTTCTTAAGTCTCAGAACATGTAGGTTGCTGGGTGGGTGCTTTTAGAACTTGAGCTGTTCTTAAGGTATTTATGGATTTGAGGTCTAAATGTGTCTGAATGAAGAAAAAATGAAGAATGGTATTTTTCCTTCATAGGCAGGATGAAATGAATGGAACATAATATAGTCAAAGAATAAGTAATGGTAATTTCTGTTAATGGATTTTTAAATCATTTTCAAACTACTTAGAGCAGAAAAACATGCTCTGAGACTTCTATACTTAATAGCCTAGTAGATCTATTGCATATATCTTTAACCTAATAATATCTTTTCAATGCAATAAGATTTTATTATTTTCCTTCCTGTTTTTTTTTGTAAACTCCTCAGGTCCTGGATGAGATTTCTGAACATGGCATTAGAATTTACCAGCTCCCTGATGCAGATTCTGATGAAGATGAGGAATTTAAAGAACAAACCAGAGTTTTAAAGGCAAGTATCACTATTTCTTAATTTATTATTTTGCTGCAGGAATTATGCAGACCTACTGTGTGCTAAATATATTTCATTCCTTTATAATATGTATAGAAAATTCAGCTATTCTGAACTATTATCCTTTTTAGTCCATTTGCTGCGTCAGAGTTCCAAATGTAGTGTTATGACTTCTTTTTTAAATGTAAGCAACTGTTCACCAAGAACTGTGAGTTGCTGTTTTCTGACTCAAGCCTTCTAACATGTAAGCAAAAAGAGAATGTGCAGTTACTATACTAATTAACAACTTTCCTCTTGTTAGAACAGATAAGGGTTTTAATGAAGTCATTTCCTCTTTGTGTTGTGATGCTTACAAAGATGCTTGAAGAACATATCTGAAATTCTCAGTCTCTAGATACTTTAATCTGAATCTGAAGTATGTTTCTGTTGGCTGTTTTCCATGCATGATGTTATGTCAGATGACACATTATGCCCAAACTGTATTTCAACAACAGTCAAGTGTTCCTAAAGCAAAGCGTCATTTCCTTTTGAACTTCTGTTAAGACAAACTGATCCTAACAAAACTGCAGGTATTAATAATGAGAGGTTGCATTGTTCAGAATAGGATTTGTTGTTTTTTTCATGTAGAAGGGTTTTAGTAAAATACATTTGTCAACACTTCCTTTCCCTGTCTCCTGGCTGTTACTTATAATACTTCTGCGCTTTCCTTAAGCAAAAAGCAAACAACGAAACCCACAAAAAACCCCATAGCCAATCAAAACTCAACACAGTAACTTGTTTTGCTTTGTCCCAACTAGGCTAGCATTCCCTTTGCTGTTATTGGATCCAATCAACTTATTGAGGTGAAAGGGAAAAAAATCAGAGGCCGTCTGTATCCCTGGGGAGTTGTTGAAGTTGAAAACCCAGAGCACAATGATTTCCTTAAATTGCGCACAATGCTGGTGTGAGTAATGGTAAAATTATCCCATCTCCTGTGGTGATGTAATTCTGTTATAATGACTGGAGAGTCATAAGAACCTATATTCTTGAACTCACTGGTTGTCCTGATGACAGTGTAGACTTTTTTTTGCATACTCCTGCAGCTTGATTTACTTCTATGATCCTCTGATCTGACTTAATGCAAAATACAGAAAATATTTTCTTGTAAGATGCATGTAATAGCTTTTATATCTTATGTTAACTGATTTTATGGCTTTACCTGTAAATTGAAGATTTCTTGTAGTGCAGTGGGTGGGGCGGAGAGGCTTTTAAAATACGAAAATGATTGATTAATCCATGAAGATGAGTATTCGAAAGGCAAACCTCAGATTTCCTGCCAGCATGGGAAATCCTTTGTTAAATGTGATACCGTTCACCTTTTATGACTTTAGCTGATACAGATATTCTGCCAGTGTAGATAGCTTTAAGTAATTTCTATGACATCTCGCTATTGTTGCAAATTGAATTTGGTTGTGGATTTTGAGTTCTACTCTCTGCTGGGCAGGGATTGCCCTCTGCTGGTCATCGTTTCTAGCAAGCGTTTTCTTCTCTTTTGACAATTGAAAGTTATGCCATGTCAGCTGTTATGTTAGCCAAAGAACTCTGCCTGGTTTTCAGTTACAAATTATAGCTAACAGCAGTTAAGAGTCAAAAAATATTTTAGAAACTAAACTGCCTTTTTTGGATAACAGTCTTCACAAGGTTCTTGTGCTTCAGGCTCTTAAAAAAAACTCCCGTAAAGTAATGAGTGAACAAGAAAAGGACAGCACACTTTCTGTGCTTTAATAATATTGGTAGGAGTATACTAAACTATGAATTAGAAGACCATTGAACATGAAAGCAGTATTCTGGCTAGCTTTAACTTGGTGTACAGCAATTAATGTTCCAGTGAATATATCCATTATATAAAATGAAAATGAAAGATAAAAGGGTGTTTGTCTTCCCTTTAACAAGAAGGACAAAATGTTCAGTAGCCCTTTGCTTGTTCTAGAACGCACATGCAGGACCTGCAGGAGGTGACCCAAGATTTGCACTACGAGAACTTCCGTTCGGAGAGGCTAAAACGAACTGGCAAGTAAGTATTTGTGTCCCTCTGGGCCCTGTTACTTGTAAGTATTTTTTTCCTCTCTGGAGTCTGACACACTCATCCTCCTAACTAACCCTCCCCTGTATCTCATTATTTCTCATGAGATTTCAGTCTGTGGAGTTAGTGAAACGTGTGACTATTTTCTTGAAGAGTAATAACTTGCCAAGTGCCATGCTAACAAACAGCTGTTCTTGTTTTGATATCCATTCCCTTTTCTCTGTGCTTTCAGATGGAATTATGCATAGAGAAGCAATGGCTTGCAAGCAAGATAGGTTTTTATTTAATGATGTCTACCTGGGAAAAAAAAAAATAAGCTTCCTAGAGTTTGTTTTTATATAGGACACAGCCTTTCTGATTAGGTAGGATGTAGCTTCTCTAGTAATTTCAAGACTGCCATGCTGGCTTTCTTCCTTATTGCTTCATGCTCCTTCATGTATAGCTGCAGAGAGAAACTGAGCCCAATTTTATGGTAATGTCTTTTTTTTTTAAATGGTAAAGCTTCTGTCCTTGGCAGATTTGACGCAAAAAAAAAAATATCCACAACTATTCATGCTACATCTTTCTTGATAGCAGCTTTTTCTTCTCCCTGTTTTACTTGTTAACCTAAGCATTTTGATCCTAGAGGAAAGGAAATAGCTTAAGCAGTTATTCCACAGCTGCTTTTATGAATGATTTTATAATATGGACAGGTGGCAGAGGGAATCTTGTGACTTCTTCATTGCTATAGGAATTTTTTGCTGTTTAACCCTATTGTAAGAAACAAAAGAAGAAAATTAGAGGGTGGAAATAACAGAAGGTAAGGTAGGCAAAGAACAGATAGAAGGTGGCATTTTTACAAAAGGGATGCAAATGAGTTTAACAATGTCTTCTGTTCCCTGTGAGAAGGCATGCATGCTTTTTCATTGTTATATTGACTGAAATATGAGCCTTCAAACTGTTCTTGGAGACTTTTTCTTCTGTATCTTAGACCATCAATGCATTCTTTTGTTCCACAGGCCTGTTGAAGAAGAAGTTGTAGACAAGGATAGAATCCTCCAGCAGAAAGAGGCTGAGGTAAGGCAGAGCTTTTGAAACTTCTTGTTCTTTAATATAACATGCCGTGCTCCAATTTCAGTGTTCTGCATCAACTACTGCCCAGAGACCGTATGAGGAGAGTTGTGAAAAATAAGACCTAATGTGAACATACAGGCTGCCCATGCAGAGTTAATTGCGTACTATGGATAGTAGGTAGCATGTGGACTCTTGGTTGTGTAGGCAGGGTGTTTTTTTTTTCCAGTACATATGCTGATTTTTCCAAAGCATAATTTCTATATTTTGTTAAGTGTAGAAGTCAATTTATGTTTGTCAGCTACGTGTGCTGTTTTCAACATATGTTGGGGTAGACTGGTAGAGTAATGTCATTTCTGATGTGCATGATTTAGTACAAACACGTTAACAGTAAATCTCTCCATGCATTGTGTGGCTACAGAGTAGAAGGTTACCGAGTCTTAAAAATCCAGTGATACAATTAATGTGCGTGTCTTTTCATTTTAATTTTGACTTGCAGCAGAAAACTCCTAATATTTCTTTTGTATCAGTCAATTTATGGATTTGATCTTTTCAGGTCCTGATTTCTTACTCTGCTTTCAGGTTATTGCTAAGCCTTTCAACCTAATATTATCATGCTGAAGTTCTAAAGATTCAGAGATTGTTAGCCTAATATTTAAATTCAAGTAGTACACTGCCAAGGCTTATGACTGCTTTCATTGTGGCAACACTTTCTGCCAACTGGAAGAGTGTTTTTTTTTTCCATTTATCCTTCTTTTATCCAATTCAGCATGGATTTGAGTCCATAAATGCAGGACGCATGATTTAAAAGGCCAATGCATACATGCAGTGATTTGGAGTAGGAAGTTATAAATAAAAATACAAGCAATTCTGTGTGTTTCTGAGATGAAACATTCAGACTCCAGCACATGGAAGCTTATGGACCATAGTTACTTCAGTCTCTGCATTTCCTTTTTCCTTTGTAGCATCCACATTTAAAAATTGCTAACCTTGGTTACCTGGCATGCTGACATAATCGGCTGCTTCTGCATTTCCTTTTAGGATTATTTTTGTATTTATCACCATAACTAGCAGCTAGTAACACGTATTATCAGAGATTAAATAAGATAGACAAACTTGAAATTGTGCAGTGATAAAAATGCAGCTGTGTTGTTGAAATGTGTTTAGGGCAGTGGAGCTTCTGCAAGTGCTCTGTGCACAAATCCCCTGCCTTGGATTGACTGACCGATGTGCAAAACAACAGCAGACCATCAGTCGATAGCGGAGAGTGCTGGATGCTCGGGAAAGGTCAAGAGCATTGTTTGGAAACACTTTTTTATAATCCAGTGTTTCAAAATTTTATGCAACACACTTAAAGAGCTTGCGTGATAACTGTTTCTCCTTATTTTATTTAAACTGTATGAATTATACTTGCCTAGCAGTTAAGTAGAAATTTAAGTATCTTTCCAGAACTATTTGTCTTCAGGTTTACACCTGAAAAAAATCTGCTGTAACTGTTTCTCTTGGAAACTGTTGATACAGTGAGCACTGACTGCTCTGTGTGAGCTGAATATGTAGTATTTAGATATATGTATGTAAAGTAGTTCTTATGTATTATGGCTGAGCAGGGGAAGTCTTGAGTTTCTTGGAGGATGATCTCTGCAAGTTCCCTCTGGGACTAATCATCTCTGAATAACTGCTGCTGAAGTTGCAGAGGATTAGGATAGAACGTGAAAAAACAAGTAGATTTTTAAGCTCTGCGTTCTATTGTCTTGAAGAGATCAAGAGGCTTTGCTGAATCTTCTGTAGATAAGCTGGTATGAAATCCCTTCATCTCTGTATCATCCCGATGGTTCAGACTGGGAAAAGTCTGGGGAGGAAAGAGGCACAGAGGAAATGGGTTTGCATTCCACGGCCTTTGCAGAGAAAACAAATATCCATTTCCCCTCCTGTTTTGCATTCCCATCAGTAACGGTGCTTGAAGTTCTATTTACAGTTTTTTAAGGTTTATATAACCTTGGAAGGAATGAATGCTTGGGTTAGCGCCAGGATCATCATTACCAAGGCATCACTTTTAAGTGATCTTTTATTATGCCAATGGAAGTGGTCCCCAGTTCAGCAATTTGGAATAGCTAATCTGTCATTTTGGATTTACTGCTCAGTTTAGTAGTGCTTTTTGTTCATCTGCAAGTGATGATCTGTTTTTCTGAGCTGGGAAGTGAAAACGAGACTAAAGGTATTCACATTCCTTCCTGTAAACACGCTGCAGTTCAGATTATTTTGACATTGTGGTGTAAATGGACGCCCAAACTTACGAAAGTTTATAGTGTTGTGCAATACTTCTACCCTGAAAATCTCTCGTAATAAAAATCTTTCAAAGTTGTTTTTTTTTTTTTTGAGAGGGAATACTTCCAGAAAAATGTTCAGGCTGTGATGATATGAAAACAGCAAGGAACAAGGTTTCTCTCTTTCCTCCCCTCCAGTGAGCTACCCAGAGACTTCGGGCTCTGTTGTCTTCAGAGGGGTTGGTCAGCAATTGGTTGGGTATGAGAGAATCAATCACAGCGTTAAAATTGTTTCCTCTTTGTCCTTCTACTTCCTGAATTGTTTTTAGCCCTTTGGCAGTTGAAATCAAGAACTCTGCCATGGGTTTAGTATGGGAGCCCTCGCGGGGGCAGCCTGCAGTGCCAGGGTCTCGCAGCAGCCCCGTGGGCAGGCGGGGGTGTGCCGAATGCCTCCGTGTGTGTGTCAGTAGCTGCCTGGAATTGCAGGTATTTGCGTAAGTATTTTCATGAGAGATAGGTGAAAACTTTTATGCGGAGAGGCAGCGTGACCGTTGATAAAGGCCTCCAGACCTGACAGAAACACCTCTCATGTTTAATTTGGTTTTGTCCACCATTATTACCCAACGCAGGGGGAAGGAGGTACACCGCATGCAGAACACTGCAGCCTTCCTCCGTGAAGTGACTCCTGGGAGAACATCATGAGAAGATGCCCGTAGCAGATGATTAGTAATGGGAATCCCTTGGAGGCTGGAGTGAAGTTTTTTTTTTTTTTTTGAGTAACTGCATTTTTTGTCCTTTTGGGTTGTTCTTTGAAAGAACAATCCTTGCTGCCCATGTAGCATGATGGCTGTGACTGTAGTGACTTCTGTTATTTATAGTGTCAGCACGTGCTGTGAAAGTATCCATTTAGCTTGATGTTAGCCCCCTTCCCAATGTGGCAGCCTTATCGGGAGTGTTTTTCTTGCCCTCAGTTAACAGGTTTAGTTCTACTCTTTGGTACTGAAAGTATTTTTAACCAACAGCACCTATTGTGGGAACATCCTGCTGTAGTAGAAAATTCACTGTCTGCAGCTTCATTTTTCCATCTGCTCCTATTCTCGCAGCCTCTTCTGTTAGGAACTTTTTATGTAGAAGCATGGACAGAAATAATCATACTTGGTGTGGGGAGGAGAAGCATGTCAGTGGGAAGTAAATAGAGTTCAGTTCTTAACATTGCTTTTCCTGTGGTATCTGTGGGGTTGTCCCTGAAGAGACACCTTGTTCAGACAGGAGCAGTACTTGTCTGTATCCTGGGCAAAGCATTACAGATGAAAACCTGTTGGCAAAGCTGTGTGTCTGTGATTTGTATTAATGGTATGGAACCCATTAGGAAGCGTGTGATTCACTTTTAACTCTGTAACTTTCACTCTCACTTTAGAAGCTCATGTCCTTTCAGTGTTACTACAGGAGTTGCATGTAATAGATACGCAGTAGTTACACAATAGATTGAACTAAGCTTTAGTGCTGACATAAATACTAAAGAAGGGAGGCACAGAAGAGCCAATGTGTGAATTTTACACTTTTGCTGCCAGGATTCATATAGTGCAAACGATTTTCTTAAGATATTTGTGTGCATTCTCTCTAAATTCAATTCTTACTTCTAACTTCAGTAGTTATGCAGTCAGGTTTTAGTGTGCGGTATGTAGCATTACTCATGGGTTGTCTGTTAAGCATGCTTTTATGAAACGCACAGTTGTGATTGTGGTAAGAGCTCTTGAGAAGCTCCAGTTTTAGAACAAGAAACCATTCAGGATTGTTTGCCTATCAAATGCTCAACAAAAGCCAAAACAAAATGCAGTGAAAAACACTGGTTGTCTCTAGCAGATAGATGTGCTTAAATGTCTGTCTTTTGTTTTTTTACCAACTTTCCCGTATTAAAAGGAAACATTAATGTCTTACTATGAACTAACAGCCATGGGATACAACAACGTGCTTAACTGAACAGGTTTGTGTGCCTGAAAGTCTTCCTACTGAATTACGCTGAAAGCTCCAGCAACCTGCCATTATTTAACTAAGGGATGGAACTAACTCTTTACCAGTAGATCTCAAAAGCTCTAAGTGAAAATGTAAAAAGAAAATCTTGCAGAGCAAAGCAGATTTAATTTTTTTGTCCTGTCTTAGATTTGAGTCTTCCAGCATATGACTTCTTTCATGGTGAGGGCATGTTTGTGTCAATTAAGGTTGTGGAAATGCGAGACTTGGTGATGTAATCAAGTCTTAAAATATGATGTTGATTATTAGCAGAATGCTGTGTTCGAGCAAATCTCCATAATACATGTGCAGCAGTATCTTTCCCTGTGATTACTGAATGGTTGCTATTTTGGGAATATTTCAGGGCTCAGTTTCGAGTGCTCTTGGGAAAGAAAGTAGGCGAGCTTCCAATAGTCTGGTTTTATTCTGATGGTAAAGCTGCAGAGGGGAAATTCAAAAGAGCAGGTGTCTTACATTTGTACAAGTTCATCTATGAAACTTTATTTTCCTGAAGCAGGGAATCAACACAACCCTTCATTTCTGAGACTTTCTGCTTTTCTCCCTTCCTGCAGCAGCGTGTCATCTTTTTGATCAGAGGCTTTTTGACTGTTTAGCAGAAAGATGTAGAGGGATATATAATAATCACTACAGACTTAACTGTACCACGCTGTTCCTGTGCGAGTCTCCTTCTGTCAGGGTCTATCTGTGCTGTAGTCCCAGGAACCTGAATTAGCCCTCACAGACCTCTGTGCTGCTGCAGCAAGAGATGTGCACCAGTCTGTAAGCCAGCTAGTTCTCAGCAAGCTCCGCTACCTCCAGCTATGTCCGATCTCTGCACGTCTTTCTCTTTCTCTTTCCGAAAACCTGCGTCTGAAGTAAGGCAAGAAAAAGTGATAGAGGCACCTTTAGCTATTCTTTCCCTGTTCCATGACGTTTTTTTGTGTGTAAAACAAACAGTCAAGACAGCTGAATGCTGCATCTACTTATTGCACACACATTGCAGGTTATTCTGGATTGAATGTAATGAAGTAACCAGCATCTCTGTGGCTAATGTGGTTGCCTGGATGAAAATACAGTGTAGTTGTTTACACAGTGCGTTTTGAGTTGACAGATTTTATCATGTATTCCCCTCCCCAAGAGAAAGTTACCTTCTAAGTATTTATTCCTGAAGAATAAAGCTTAATGGCAGAATGGTAAAACTAAAAATAGTAAAACAATACAATTGTTCTTAGAATGATAAAAATCTGTTACACAAGCAGCAGATCCATTATGTGATCTTCAATTTGAGATGGCATTATTTTATTGCAGCCTATTTTTTCCAATTGGTAGGTTAGAACACCTGTGTATTTGAATACCAAATTAGAGGCATTTGCATATGCACTTTGAAAATCTGCCTTAGTGATTCTTATTCTTTCTTAGGAACATTAAGAAATAAAAAAAAAATGGAAAAAAAATGTTACATTAAAAAAAGGGGGGGGGAAGGACGTGATACATAACAAGCACTTTTTTATGAGATGGAAATTAACTTGTCAGCATCCTAAGAAAACATCTTTAAGAAAAACAGTTAATTCCAAGAAAATGTCATCATTTAGATATTTTTTAAAAAAGGTATTCAGTATGTTTAGTCTGTCTTTCCCAATTTTGTAAGCATCTTTCTGTTTTGCTGTTGAAGAAGTTTTTAAATTCTGTCAGCAATTTTGGCTGTTACTGTTGCTAAAAACTTGTGTAATTATCTGGTTAGCCACAAGATGAATACTCATCAGGGATAGCGTGCTTTGAGTACTTGTATCAGAGCAAAGCTTCTTCACCTCACTCAAGCATTGTATCTCCGTACATACATGAAGAGAATGCTTTTTCTTTATCCTAAAATAAATATTAATTCACAGGTCTGCAAACATTGCCAGCTTCAAAAGATCTGGATTTTATTGATTAATTCTCTTAAGTACTTTTACAAAACTCTTGTGAAAGCTGGATGTAATGCTCTAAAGAATCTGGGATGGGAGAAACAAAGTGTTCAGTTATGTGACTGAATTTAACATTTCTAGTTTGAAAGGATGCAAATAGGATCTGCATCTACCAGGGAAGAAAAAGATGTAAAATTTCCTGGACTCCGTGTTGAAGCTCAAGAGAAATTGTCCTAAACGTGTGGGTGTTTTTCTCTTACAGCTGCGCCGCATGCAGGAGATGATTGCACAGATGCAAGCCCAAATGAGGATGAAGCCCAGTGATGATTAAGATGTTTAACATCTGGATGCATCAGGTATGACTTTTCTGACATTTTACTCCTACATAAGATTTTCATAGTGATTGTTGTCAGTTCTGTACTTTTTTGGCACATCAGAGTGAGTGAAGAAATCTTGTAGCAAATATGGTTTCTTCAGAAATTCTGCTTTCTGCAGCTTTTCTGGCATAATTTCCCTTTTAAATGCAAGAATAAAACATAGAATATGAGGAGTCTTACTAAACTTCAATTTAATACTCCAGTTGTGATTGCTGGTTTTCTGGAATGTAAAGCTTGAATAAAATGGATTATATTATCCCTTATGACCTTGTGGCAGCTGCCAACATTCCAAGCCTAAAATAAGGAGATTTTTGTTGCCTTTATTTGAACCTTCAGTCTTCCTGTTTATATTAAATAAATAAATAAAAAATCTCCTAAGGAATAAGATTGCTTACTGGATTCCTGTTTAGGCAGGAGTTGATGGTTTGAATGGTATGTGTACTGTGATCTTTCAGTGAAGTAGTTAAGGGAAAGAAGTAATTCAGACTTAGGTTTCTTACTCTTACAATTCCAAATCTTGTGGGTAGGGGAGTCTTCACATCAAGTCTTCCAACTTTCATACTGAGATCTATATTCCCACAGCTGGAAACTTAAACTCTGAGGTTAATTTGTGGCTGACCATGCAGCGTACGTGATATCAGTGTCTGACATAAAGCTCTCGTTTCCTCAGACAGGAGCTGGTAATTATGCAGACTGTTAAATATTTTAGCTTGAACTGAAGGTCCCAAGATTTCATGCCGACTTTTTCATAAGGCCAGACTCCGGTGTCTTGTGAAAAAAGCTGTTTGATGCAGGAAACCTTATGTAGTGTAAATTACTATTGCTATTTGCAAGCAAGCTCAATTATTTCTGTGACTTACAAATCATGCTTAATAGCATGCATCCTTTAAAGTTATATTTGGTAAGAAAAAAGCACCCTAAACGTAATTGCCTTGTCTATAGTTGCTTGCAGAGCGTAGGATGTCTGAAATTGGCTTCTGAGGGCTCACGGTAAGGGTTAGCCGGCCATGGCACCAGATTCTGTGTGTTTCACAGCTTCTGGCAATGCTGAATATGGTATTTATGAAAACAAATTGCAGCATGGTGTGTCCCAAGCTGAATTTGCAGCCATGGCTACATAAGTAAACAAAGTTCTGAGCATGCTTACGTGTAACCAAGTGAAATGCTATTTTTTAGATAGTTCGCTAATCTGGAATGCATCTTGGGTCACTAAATGTATTAAGCAGGAAATCCCTCCAGGTTAGGCTACGTGGTCTTGCAGTGATTTAGTTTGAAACAAATCGTAAGAGTTTCCTGATCTGAAATATTCAATGTGGAAAAAAAAGCTGATAAGAACTTGAGTGAGATCTTCATGTGCAAAGGTCCTGCTGGTGTTTTGGAATCTGCCAAGTTAGATTTCTGCAGCTGCTAGGGAAATCGTACTGTTTGATAGATTGCTCTCAGGAAAGTGTTTTGAAATTTTTTTTGTTAGCCTTTCAGATTCTGATAGACTTTAATGTAACTCGTTGGCTAACATGCACAGTCAGAACTGCAGCTGCAGTCCTGCTGAACTGGAGTGCTGCTGTATGAGCCCATCAGTATGCTGAAGTGAATCCTCATCAAGAACTTATCCCTAGCGAAGTTTCTCTCATGTCAACTGGCTTCAGATAAGGAGGAATGATGATTTCAACCTCCGCTATCCCCATCAAATTTATTTGCAGTATTTTATCGAATACATTATTTCCAGAGAAAGCAGAAAACTTGTAATTAAACTTGTAGTTAACGGAACAAAAACGTCAACACACATCAAAATATACTTGATACCTTTTTGTTTTATTGCAGCTTGTCTCGAGCATCTCTTAGGCTCTAGTTCTACCAGAATTTAAGTATTACCCTGTGACAGCACTGCTACCGAAAGCGTTGTCTCTCTTCCAGTTGCTTTTTTTGCACTTATCTTTACACTAAGAAAAATATGTAACTTTGTAGACAACGTGTAAAGTTACTGTTTCCACCGTTCTTATTTTGGATGAATACGTATTTATACATTTTCTTCAGAAATCCCTTAAATCTCTGTAAAGCTCACACAAAGGTGTTTTCCGGTATTTTGGGAAAGAACAATGTGGTGTAAGTGTCTTCATGGGTAAGAGCTGGAGAGTGAGCAGTTGGATAATTAAATGCAGTGGTGTCCAAGTACGTGAAATACCCACTTCTGGGCCTCCGATGTACTTCGGGGTGGGGTGCAGAAGATTGCTGAACGTTTTGGGGCTTTTTCTAAAGAGTCTTGCATTGCATGATGATAAAGGTGAAATCAAATCTTCCCCCCAAAGACCAGCAAGTCTATATAGCATAAAATGCCATAAAGAAGGGATGACTGGAAGGAAGGTCTGGTTTATCTGGTCCCCTTTGAACAGGGGCATCTTTAAAGGTTTATGGAAGGAGTGAAGGGAGAATTGGCTGCAAGCAGCTTCCTTCAGTTTCCTTTGCTTTCAGGCTAGTGTAAGAGAAGTGTGGGGGAGTGACAGAGGTGAAGGTTGTACACAGTGGCCTGTTTTTTTGTTTTGTTTTGTTTCGAGAAGTAGAAATCTGAGGGGAAGTGAAGAAAAGCACTCGTGGAGACTGAGGAAAGGAAGATGATTCTGTGGACAGTAGCAACCGCTGTGCCAAGTGCAATTTTTGACACAAGTCTGAGTGCTTACTTTACGTGATAGTGGTAATTAAGAGCTTTTCAGAGCAGTTTTCCACCTGAATATTTTCTACAAATCGTGCGTGTAGAGTTGTTTGTAGCAGGCAGTGAGGGCACAGCCAGACGTGAGAATAAAGACAGAATAAGCAGGAACCATTTTCTCCCTAACTTTTGATACACTAATCCTATGAGTCCATGTGAAGCACAATAAAGACTTCAAGACAAGTTTAGTTTTCACATTTCTTGCTTCCAAAATGCAAGACTGCTGTGAAGTGGAGGGGCTTATTGCTTCTTAGATTTGGCAGTTCAAGTGAATGCTTAGAGAGGAAAGAGATGGAGATCTGAAGTTACCAGAAACTGAAACAAATGCAGTTTTATTTGTTGGTTCCAGTATGAAATGCTTCTTGCCTATTGAAATAAGTCTGCGGTAACTAATAGCCTATTTACTAGTTTCTGAACCTATCTCAGATGAGCAACTGTTAAGAAAAGCTGCAGTTATTTTTGTAAAGTGAGATGTTTATTGATGCTTTTCCTTTCCTTTTCTGCTTCTGAAAGTGTAGGTCTTTGCAATCTATTTTCCTCTTGTTATTCTTACAAATCTGAGTAGTCTGTCTGGTACACAGCCTCACGATCACAGTGGGACAAAGCAGTAACAGAAACCAGGCAATGGAAAACAAACGCAGCCAGCTGGAAATGCAGTTATGGGTAGGGAAATGTACTGGGGGGGGGGAAGGCAATTAAAATATCTGTAGGATGTTAATTCTTTAGTAAAGCTTAGGATTTCCATGAGTATTTTAAAGCTTTCTGAGCTCTCTATCACTGTTCTGATTCTAGATAAGAACTGCTCCGAAGGCCCCAAACAGCTAGTTCTTTAGTTCTTTCTACCAATGAACTGACAGCATTCAACAGAACACCACAAAGCATTGTCATAGCAACCAGCCTTCTAAAATGATGCTGCTGAATGCCGAATTGATCTGATGAGAAATGTCATTTGAGGAAGTAAAGATCATATTGTAGTTTTTGGCAGCTGAAATTGAAAGCCTGGAGAATGTAGAGCTTTGGCAAAGTTGTGCTACTTGGAACAACCACCTGGCGCTGCCAGGGGATGTTTCTCTAGCTAGAAACTGGCTAGAGGAGCGCTGTCATTCTCCAGCACTTTTCAGCTCTCTAAATTTTGGAGTTGTTCAACAAACCCTGCATTGATGGACTAGCACAAATTTTGGTTTCCCTTGGAGAGTCGACTTCTGATCTTAAACCAACATTTTTCCTTTGCTACCGTACAGCAAAGTTGTACTGAACCGGCGTGGCTCCGCAGGACCTTGATGTTAACTTGTAGAGGCATCTAAGCACTGTCCTTAAGAGCTGCCTTAGAGCTGGTGCCTGCTTGCTTTTGTGCATGATGTGAAGACAGCTAGGCACACTTCAGGTGATGGACGTTATATGGCTTTTAATCCTCATCACAGAGAACAATACAGCTTTCATTTGGACTTGTTCAACTAAAAATATCGTACAGCCCCCTATTAGTCCATACTGTTCTCAGCTGGTAGATCAGTCGTCTTCCACTTGCAATCCAGGAACTTAAGAAGAGGTGATGTTGTGCTTGGATTGTGACCTTGGCTGTTCTACACTATCTCTGTTTGTGGCTTTTGACGGAAAATCAACTGTTCAGCTCTTCAGTAGGAAATTAGGTAGCATTTTGTTAAAGTCATAGTTTTCAAATGAAAAAATACATGTCATTAATATGGCATGTAGTCAGGTCGGTAAACCTAAATATGGTCTATTTAAAGAACCTTGCTTGGATTTTCTTTCTGTATGCAAAACCTATTTCAATAAGGAATAGAAACGGTGTCTTGTTTCTAACTCTTAGGATAGATGCATCTTGAAAATTGCATCCCATTGAGACCAATTTCCAGAACTGCTCTGTTCCCTCTAGAGGAGAGCAGGGAGATAAATGACCCTCCCACCTCCCCAGAACAAAAACAGTCTCAATTTTGCAGACTTAAAGCTTTCCAAGGAATACAATGAGTTTGCAAAATGTAAAATGAAAACAATTGAAACACCCAAAAGCACATTTTCTGATTATTTCATGTAATTACACAGAAATGTAAGCAAATGGATTAATGCACATTGCCTTGATTTTTTGCCGAGTGATCCCTGAATAGAGCAGATCAAATTCCTAATGGGTCCCTGCGGAAATCCTGTTTTTGTGGGGAGATGTCGGGGTGAGTGGAAATGCATTTATTTGCTTTTTGCTGATGTGTAGGTGCCTTGGGAAAGATTAAGGCCACAGCACAGTTCCTGTGAATACATGCAGTGCTACCTTGCATTCCTGCCTCTGAGAGGCTTGGTTTCTCAGGGATGATACAATTTAAGTATTTCCACCTTTTATTCTATCTCAGTGACACTCCGCGCTGGATGCAGAGGGTGAAGGGAGGCATTCGCTGCCAGAGTTTTGTAGGCACTAGCGTGCCAAGGAGGGGAGCACACAGACCTCTTAGGGCTGTGCCAAGGCCTGACGTGTTATCGTGGTGGGCCTCTAAATGCTTCAGGCAGCTTTTTACTCCATAAGCATTTTCAGAGAAACTTTTGTAATAGTTGTGGAGCTTGGAGCCTCGTATGTGTGTATGACTCAGTGCACATTAGGCCTATTAGCACATTCAAGTAACTGATAAATGCTGGAAAACAGTTCAAAAGCCAGTTTTGTAACTGTAGAGTTGGCTGATGGCATTCATTATGGAGAAATAAAAGGTGTTGCTACAGACTAGCAAAAGGAAATGGAACGAACTTGAAGCATGGGACTCACCAGAGAAGGACAAATTTAGCTATAACCCAGATTATTGAGGTTGTAACAACATGAATCAGAACTAGCAAACAACAGGACATCGGTTTTATCAAGTACTTAATGGTTTTGTTTTTCCAGGAGTTCTAACAAAGTTTCCAAATGTTTTTATTTTCTGATACAGAAGCTCCAGGGTTTAACCATAAAGCACAAGCCTTGTGGAAAGACTCGATGTCTCAAAGCTCTCGTTAGTGATTGGAAAGCAAAATGGTTGTAGCTACAACATAAAATGGGTGATACTTAAAGAATTTAGGTCAGTAAGAAAATGTAACTGGTTATAAAACTTCCCTCCCTGGGAGCTGAGAACTGCAGGGGGAGACGTGTCGAGTGCCCTGCGTTGTACTGGTGTCCTCTGAAGCAACCGAAGGGGGGCAAAGCGAGCCTGCTCCTTCCGAAGTCTTTTGAAACCTTCACAAAGGTAGCGTTCTTAGCGGTCGGAACACGTGCATCAGGGTGCATGTGTAAGGAGCGCTAGTTAGGCTACTCGCTGATTATGTTTTAGTGGCATACTGCAGAAATGTATCTGTTGTGGTGCATCAAGTAACGGTGGGAATTCATGTAGCAGGTGGAGGCATTCAATAAAGACACGTATGGGGGAGTCTTAATGCATAAAAGTGGAGATAAGATCTGTAACGAACAGTATCAACCTAATGTGTCATAAAGTATTGCATCATAAGGAGATTAGGATCCACACTGAAAATACGCAAACGTGCTTTGCCCAGTTATGTTCCACAAGCATAACAAAAACAGATCCTGCATTGCTCGTGTTGGTGACACCTACACACTTGTGCTTATAAGCAGAGCCTTCACGTGTATTAGAAACTCCAGTCTTTTGGTGAAATCAGTTACCACCTCCTCCTGATATGCCTTTCATAGCAGATTGAAGGTATGCAGGCAATGGCAGGAATTCAGTTTCTTTTTCGTATTTGAAGTAACAGCGCAGCACGAGGTCAGTTTTGCATCTGCATGTTGAAAGTGTTTAACAAAGTAAGGACTCTGGCTTTAAAGCTTCCTGCTGGCTTGCTCGTTCTGGTCGCACGAAGTGATGGCCTACTTGAGCGGTTAGGTAACTGCCATTCTCACAGTGGGAACTTTTTTCAATATAGAAACAGCAAAGGACCCCGATTGTCCGCTTCCTTTCCTTGTTATCCCAACTGTAATCAGCAAGTGCAGTCTGGATGGGTGTTGCTCTGTACTTTCCTTGGCACAGCAATGTTTTCTAGGGTATTTCTTTATTTCCATCCAGATGACTGTTTCAGTTAAGCTATTTTTTCCTCTTGTGAATGAGTATTTCTGGGACTGGAGAACCTGAGGGGTCTCCCAACTTCTAAATCTGCCACAGCTTTTTTAAGCAGGACTTAATTTTCAGGAAAAGCTGGAATTCTGCTTTCTCTGTAGCAGCCTTTTCAATTGGCAAGTGACTGCAGAGACATCCAGAACTGGTAGTCATGTCTGAAGCGGTAGGTCAGTATCCCTGCCTCCAGCCACATCAGTCAGTGCTGCTGTATGAAGGCTTGGAAAATGTTTGCTTTCCTTTTTACCTAAGCAGTGTCATAACTGTTCATACGTAATATTAATCTCGCTGCTTATTTTTAGCCATGTTTACATGGTAAGCTTTTTTTACATGCAGGTTTTGTCATCACGAGTAATGCTTCACGTAGCAGGCGGCAGAGGTTGGTCTCGTGTGTTACTGCTTGGATGAGCCCTAACGCAGTGCTCGTGTTCTCACAGACCAGAGGGAGTGTGGGTGCCTAAGAAAGTATGCAACTAAAAATAGATTCTTGTTTGTGCTCTTATTAGACATTTGTGATAAATATCTGGGGCCAAACTGCGTCAGGAACTCGCCGTTGTCACCAGCCAGCTCAGTCACCCAGCCCTAGTGCGGGTCGGTGAGGCAGCAGCCTGGTGCCCTGCTCCCTGCGTTACGCTGCTGTGCTAGGAGGGGGGCGGAACGCCAAAACGCTCCGACAGTGCTGAGAATTTGTCCGTTCTAATGCTCTTTGTTTTCCACTTCTGTTCACAGCAGTATGCACTTCTCTAAGTGGATGGGTGCTCTGTTTTCTTTGACCAAGTGGTAACGTTCAAATGCAAAAGCCGGATGCCGCAGATCAAGACCTGCGTTAAAACAAACACAAAGTCTGAAGATCGTGTTGTAAAACTGCTTGTTTTTATATATTCAATGTTAATCAAGTCATATTGTATCTTTTTTGAGTACTTTGGTAACACTGTCTTCATACTTATAAATGTGTTTTTATTATCCTTCCTCTACCTTTTGATACAGACATGCATAGGGTGTGCTGTTTGGGCTAGTCATTGTGCTGGGCTTGAGGAGTTAATCGTGTACCTGCTAGATTCTTCTGAACCGTTTTGTGATTAATTCTAAAGACTTTGTGGCCTGTTTACAGTAAATGTATGTGTGTTTGCACAGTATCCTAACTTCCACTGCTATTTTAAGCCATTCTGTATTGTATCAGTTTTTTCGTAACCTTCTCTGTGATCTGATTACTTTTCAAGCTTCCTCTCTGGTGACCTGCATTGGTGTGATGTATGAGAAAATACACAAAGCACCGACAATACACCAGTGATACGGGGAAGCTGGCTTTTCTAAATCATCGTGCCTTAAAATCTTGTGAACACTATGCATGCCAGAAACTTCTGTGGATGCCTCTGAAGATGTGTCTTCAGGTCTCAAGTATTGCTCGCAAGAATTCTTGTCACAGGCATTGTTCTCACAGCTGAGTGATGGCATGTACCGAACCTTTTATATACCATGACACTAATTTTCATTGAGGTTTTGTAATAAATGTATGAATGTGGAAAAAGTTGAATTTTGGGGTGGTTTTTGTTGTTTTTGGCTGTTTTTACAAAGTTCGTTAGGCATCTTCTGATGTTGCTTAGGTCTGTAAATACCTTGGAAAATCTGATCAGGCACCTTCGTGTAGGAATTCATGAATGTTGGTGTTTGCTGTGTGTCGTTACATAGCTCCTTTGCATGCTTCTGTAGCCTTGTGTGTATCATATACACCGAAGTGTAAATTATCTTGCAAATATGGGATTAAGGTACTTTGTCTTCTGTACTAAATTGGAGCGCCTTTCATGTAGGTATTAGCCCTAATTCTGCTGTCTAGCGATGACTGTTTCATCAGGATGGACTTAACAAAGTTTGCATCACAGGGAAGTGTATCTGGCCTGTGTTCAGAGTTAAACTGCGTAAATGGACGTGACGTTGTTATCTCGGCTACTGAACTATGTTGAAAGAAGAATGGAGGCGACAGATTTGTTCTGAGATGCAAAGCCTCTGCAGGTTTTACGGAGATCTGAATTTTAAGCATGTCTGTCAAGAGGGCCAAGGTGAGAGATTTAATTGTCAATGTTTTTTTCTCATGAGTTGCGCACAATTTTGTTTGCCTTTCTTGGTTTTCTTCCAGAGTTCTGCATCATGTTTTGCAGCCTTCTTAAAATGATGCTGTCCATTTGTACTTGTGAAAGCCCGGACAGCCACACCCTTCCTGAGAAACCACTTAGCTGCAGACTGCAGTAGTTTTCTGAGCAAAGGTAACATGAAAGGTTCATCTTTCAAGAGAAACGGGCACAATGAGGAAGCAGGCTTTCAAAAGCATCTTGTCTTTAATTTTGTTAAAAATGGAGGTTTTTTCCTCTCTCTTCAAGGCAAGGCGCCTAGAATCAGCGTCACAGTTCTGGTGTGGGCAGCCTTACTGACCAGCAGCAGCCACTGATTGTGGTCAGCCTGTGCCTCCCTCTGGCTTGTCAGTTCCAGCTGGGGCATTTTGTCTCAAAACCAGACTCAACACTGCTGATACCTGAGTGTTCGCCTTTCTACGTAGACTTAATTTTTATGTCACTTCTTTGATACTGTCTGATGTTAATTTTCAGTTACTTTTGAACTTGGTTTTGTTAAAATACTTAAGAGCTGAAAGGGGGAATGTGTTTGTTAAGCTGTCTGCTGCTGTGAAGATCTCTGGAGAGATGGCTCTGACTACAGCCTAATTTTGGACCTTGCCTTTGCACTCTGTTGGCGTTGGCAGTGCCCTGGCTGTGGAAGACAAGTCCCTTTTTCTCTGTGTATTCCATCCAGGTCTTCTCCAGGCAAATATTTGCCAGCAGTGGGACAAAGTACCCCCAGGTAACTGTTTTAATGACTCTGTTTAGGAGGATCAAGAAGCAAGCAACTGCAGTCCTTTCAGTCTTCATTAGTTTTAAAGCACTGTGGCAGACTATTATACAGCTCATGAAAGGCCCCTTGGATTGTTGGTGCCTTTAATTGTGGTGTGGAGTCTCTAATGGTCTGTGGCTGTCTAGTATTTAAAATTGAGGAAATATGCTAACAGCTACATGAAATAGTTTCTCTGATGCTTTGAATCAATGGCTAAAAGCAAGCTGGGAACAAACGAATGGGTTTTTAAAACATCCATGCCTCGGACTGCCAACTTGTGCTTTGGGATGAGGCGTGCTTTCAGCGAGCAGGTGGAAGACATGACAAGTTAGATGCTGGGATGACCGTAGGGATTTGAAAAGTTAGTGTTGTGGCTTTGGTGTCAGCTTTGTTTTAAGGCAGGGCCCTGTCCTTGTGCTTGTGCAGCCATCACTGTGCCAGGGCTATCCCGTGCTGTATTTAGAAGTTTCAGGTCTGATGATTGACCTGACCTTGAAAGGTGGAAGAGATGAGCCCTCCGTGCAGCCTGGTGGAAGGAGCTGCGTTCCCTGAGCCTTCCCCTCCCCACGCTTGCACCTTCCCAGGTCAGCTGAGGTTCCTTTGAGCTGTTAAACCGTGGGCTAGTACCGCTTCTGGAGCATTTGAGGTTCGTTCCAGCTCTCTCCTGCCTCCTCTTAAAGCTGTACCCCCAGCTTTCACCTAAAATAGCTCCCGAGGTTATTCTTCAAACGGCTCAGCAGAAAGGGGCCGCTCGGGGAGGAGTGTTCTGTGCATCACGCCTCTGCCACCGCCGCGTTCGGTGTTGCTCCGCTGGGTTTGCGGCGCGATCCAGGACTTCCCCCAGCCTCGGCGGAGCTCCGTGCGGAGCCGCCTCCCGGCCGCTCGCCGCCTTTCTCCTCTCCCGCGGCGTCCCCCGGAGCCGGCCCCGTTCCCGGGGGCGCGGCGCTGCCGCGGGGCCGAGCGCGGAGCCGGGCGCGGGGCGTTCGCCCGGGGCGGGGCGGGCCGGGATTGGCGGGGCCGTGCTGGGCCGGGCCGGGCCGAGCCGAGCTGAGCCGAGCCGGGCCGGCCCCGTCCGCGGCAGCCCCGCGCTGGAGGCGCTCCCTGCACCATGAGCACCGGCACGCGTTACAAGAGCAAACTGCTCAACCCAGGTGAGGCGGCGGGGCGGGGGGGGGACGCGCGGCCGCTCCGCCCCGGCCCCGGAGCAGCCGTCCCTCACGGCCCCTTCTCTCTCTTCTTTTCTCTCCCCGCTGCCGGCTCCCGCCGCGGGCATCCCCATCCTCGCCCGCCCCGCTCGCCTCGATGCGCCCCGCAGAGGAGAAGCAGGTAGGTGAGCTCCCTCGCTCCGAGCCCCCCCCCGGACCGCCGGGTGGTGCCCCGGCTGCTCCGAGCTGGGCTCATCCGGGGAACGCGCCTTGGCTTTGCTTCGGCCCCCCCTGCTTGGGGTGGGCTTTCCTTTTTTCCCTTTCTCTCTAGCGCCTTTGGGTGCGCCGGGTAGCTTCGGCTGCTGAAAGGCGGCTCGGGAGCTGGCAGAAGGCTTTTCAGCATGAGGAGCACGTCGCCTGTCTCCCGGCGCTCCCTCTCCCCTCCGCAGCACGGATGCGCAGGCACCGACCCGGCGGTGCCGCTCCTCGCTGGCGCAGCGCATCACCTCTGCGGGCAGCACGGGGCTGGGCGTTAGGGAACATCTGCTTGGCTTTGCAAAGCAAATAGCTCTCTGGAGACACGTCTCAGAGTCCCGGAGAGATGGAGGGGTGATGCAATCCGATGACATCGGTTGTGTTCTGGTTCATCGTTTGGTATTTGGAGGGTTTTGGGGGTTTTCACGGGAAGAATGTGTCTCCGCTGGGCTTGATTGTCTATGTAAGAGGTAAGCAGCAGAGTGCCATGTGCTCCTTAGCGCCCGTCCCCGTGGTTATAGGCAACGTCTGCTGTAAATGAGCTTGGAAAAGCTTTTGTGCCTCACAAAGGTAGGGACGGAGGCGATGCTTGACACAGCAGGGCAGTGCAGTGGGGCTGTGCAGCAGGAGGAAATCCACCTATTCCCAGCCTGGCTTACGCTTGCTTTGGGGTTGGCTTTATCTCTGTCTGGGGCTGTAATTCCTCATGAAGCAAGCACCTTGCCTGCCGAGGCAGGGGGACTGCGCAGCCTTTCTGGAGCACAAAGAAGCAGACACTAATTTAGTAGCAGCCTCGGCATTCACCCAGGCACTGCAAGAAAGGGTGTTTCCTATAGCGCAGGCTTGGGTGCTTGTCTGAAAAGACATGTGTGTGTTTTTGTGAGCTGCTGATTGCAGTGGTGAGAGGAACAAAGTAAATCTAGTGGTAATGGAATAATGGGGGCTTATCAGGCATGTTTTCCTCAAGCTACTGGAGTTTTACTAGCATCTCATAGCTATTTGTTGGTACATTGCTGTTATTCCAATTATTTTTTATTTCTGGAGGGGAACAATGCAGGCTGTGTTCTGAAATTGCAGAAAAATCAGGGTAAGCTGCGAAGTGAAGAGGGGATTTGTGACCCAGAAATCATGCTGCTCTATAGCTTATTTGTCCTTAAACAAAGAGGAAAGCAGGTTATATATAGGGCTCCGTTCTGCTCGCTCCCCAGAGTAAGAGGTGCAGTAGATACCAGAGTACTTTTGTAGATGTTCTTGTAATTCCTAAAGGCCTTTGTCACGCTTTATAGGCAAGAGCGGGCTGGAGACTGTACCCCAAAGTGTCTGTGCTTGCAGGGTGGCATAGCTCTTCTGGCACAGCAGTGCTCTTTCCTCAAGTCCGGAGGTGTGTACGCGTGTGTCCCTGCTTTGTGCTGAGTGTAGAGCGGGTCTTGCGTGACAGAGCATGGTGAATTAGGAATTTGTGCCAGCTGTATTACTTGCGGATGGTGGAGGGAAACCAAGCTGTGAACACAAAGCAATCTGCTGAAATGAGTGAACGTACTAAACCACAAATGATAGCCTTATTTAGCATCCTTCACGAGCAGGGATTTTCTTCCTGTGCCACCTTTTTCCAATCCTCTCGCGTCTGGCAGCAAGTACCAATTTTAAAAGGTTTACTGAAGCTGCAATTCTTGCCTGAACCATTTTTAAAAAATGTTATAAAAGCTAAGGAGAGGGCAGTACAATAGGTTGCATATAAGCAGGGTAGCCTTCAGTAACATAATGATGTTAATGAATTGCTGAGTCAAAAAAATCAGGAACAGTGTGGTGTCAATGTGCGTTCATCTTCCCTCAGATAATCATCAGGGCTGATGCATTGTCCGGGTCCAGGGAACTCTGATGTGGGGGTTTGGCTCCTCGTGGCTATCACTTATGAATAGAAAATAACAGTAGATTCTCTCTGTTTTCCAGCTTTCTCAGGTTCTTCACCTTTGATTTTTCCAAGTGTGTTTGGCTCTGAACTCATGTGCCACTGAAGTCAGGGGAGGTTTGTCTGTGTGCAGAGCACCCACCGGTCCAAGGGAGGGACCCTGCTTTAGGACCCTGGATTAGGAGAACCAGTCTCTGCTCTGAAGCTCTACAGCAAGGAGCTTGGTGTCACCAATCGACCTCTGTTCAGCACCTGTCAAATGGGGATGGTTTCTCTCCTAGGAACTCCTCACGTTCTGTTGGAGAGCTTTCTAAGAGGGAAAGCCTCGTGTGGCGAAGCCGGGTAGGCAGATGAGGCTGTGGCTAATAACCCGTATGCAGAAGAGTGGGCCATGTGTAAGGGAAACGTAGCAATTTGTCGCAAGGCTGTATTGACTTGAGTACCGAACAGGGCAGCGCAGCTTGAGGACACTCAGCCAAAGCCCAGGGTGTCGCTGTGGGAGGAGTGCAGGTGAAACCTCCTAAATACCCAGTTAAACTGGAGTCTCTTGGCACGCTCCTGCAGAACGTGCCTCCTAGCTCTTGTTGTTGGCGTGTGTTTGTTTGGGGTGTTACCTTGCCGTGTCTCGAGCTGGCTCCTGCTCACTCAGGCCCGTGTCTCTGCAGTGCTTTGAAGTCATTGTTCCTCTTTAAATCAGGAGGATGGGAACCTCTCCTTCCCAGGTTGCTCTCTCCACCCCATCAACTTGCAAAGCTGTTTGGGTGTGGGAGCAGAGACTACCTGGTGGATCCAGTTCTTTCAGTGGCTTTGAAATTACAGGGCTGTGCCTTTTGCATTCAGCTTGGTCTTTTTCTCTTCTTAAGTATATGTTGAAGTGATCTGCTTGTCAGTAAAAACATACGTAGGGGGTATTGCGTATAAAGAGGATGCTGTGCAAAAGGTTGTTTGACTAAGGAATGGTTTCAGTGCGAGCCTGGGCATTGAGAACTCCTGAATTTGTTGCATTTGTCTGGTTTTGAGATTCTGGGTTTTATATCTTCAAAATGCGTAATTCCTTTGCTTTCTACTTAGGGAAATAAATAAATAAATAAATAAATAAATAAAAGAAAAATCAATTATTTCCATTGTTAGTGGAATGGCAGATATATTACAAAAGCAGAGATGTCTCTCGTCTAAAATGGTAACTGTGCCAACACAGAGCATCAATTTAAGGTCAACCTTCAACCTAGTCTTGCCTACCAGATAACTGGCTGATGGAAATCCCCCAGTCCCTGCTAATAAGAGCTGCCCTTCTCCTTTTTTCTACTGTGTTTATGGAGAGAAAAACCCGGGTGGGCTTACAAGAACTGCGTAACCCCCTCTGCGTAGTGCAGAGGCACCGGAGATACTTCTGGATGCCGCCCGTGACACGCTGCAGGTGGCTGCTCATGACACAGAGCAGACGAGGAGGAGAGGCGTGGTGATTGCTGGGTCTTCAGCTAGTTGAGGATGACCTTAGCGTGACTTCAGTTTCTGTGTCCGTGTATGTGACGAAAATAGATGAGCTGAATTTTGTGCAATACATGATGAAATGTACTGTGTGACAAATAGGTCCCCACGTGCGGCGGTTTGCTGCTGGGCAGATCTCGGCCTCCAATTCTGTGCTAGGTCAGCCTGGAGGATTCATACCTGTGCTACATGATCACAGCATTTTTATCTTTCACCTAAGTATTTTCCTTAAAGTAACCCTTATTGTGACCTTGTGGTGTGGGGAAAGCTCTGCTTTCTTGTGCCTGTGCTTACACAGAAGCACAGAACCCTGAAGAGAAACAGCTCTACAGGCTTTTTTAATTTTCTCAAGGTTAACCCTGTGATTTTATAGTTGTGATTCTTTGAGTCATTGGGAGTGGCAGCAGGGATCTGTGTGCCTGCGCACAAGTCCATCGTGATCTGTATCAGTTCAAATGGGGTGCTTGTGGTGAGGTTTTTTTCCCCAGGAGAAAGCAGAACGGTGTTTGCATCTGGCACGCGGGTGTTTCCCCGCAGCTGGATCGTCTCTCACTGTGTCATCGATTGCTCTGGGTGAGGCCGCTTCGCTTTGACTCTCCATGCTGATGCTTCTTCCAACCTGTGTTTTTCAGTGCTGGTCTTGCATCCTGGCCACCAATATGTGCCTGCCAGAAAGGGAGTAGCAAATTAGTCACAGAATCTGGAGCTAAACACTGGAAATGGTCTTAAAGCAGCACATCTCTGCTTGTTGTTCTATCCCCGCGTATCTTGGCCGGACATAGCACGGGGTGGAAGCTTTTACTCCTCTGTAAGAAGCCTTGTGTGTTTCATTCATTTTTTTTGGCCCATTTCAAAAGGCAAGGTTGGTTCCTTGCCTTCCAAACTGGGCAAGGGCTCAGTGCAGTGTGTCAGGAGCTGGGTGGGACTGCAGCAGGCTGAGAGATTCAGCCCGACTTGTTCTCCTGCCGTGCATCTGTCTAAACAGTCCTGCTGTGGGAGGCCCCTGGGTCACACAGATGGGCTGTGCTGGGCTCTGGAGGGAAGTCCATCCTGGGCACTTTGACTTCTTTTCTTTTTTTCCCCTTTTTTTTCTGCCTGCCCTTTGAAAAGGGCTGTAAAAGCAGGTCAGTACATGGGCTGCATGGTGAAACAGGACTGCTGGAGAGCTGGGCACAGTCTGCCTGCTGCTGCTGTTCTCTCTTCAATTATTTATGCTCCAAATGGATGAAATGGTCACCAGCACGGGGCTGGGGAGGGGTCCGGCCCTCTCAGTGTGAGAAGCAATCTGCAGTTCACAAAAAGGAGAAGTAAATGTTTCCTGCACAGGGATTTTTGTCCCTTGAATTTCCACGAACTGCTTGGCTACTTACGCGTGTGTCCGAAATTGTGCTGCCCTTATGTGAATTGGCAGGGCCGTTTTGGGCACGTTAGCCAAATGTGTAAGTGTGACAGATGTTGTGGTCTGATCCTCGCTGATGCTAACGCAGTGGCAGTTCGTTGAACCCCAGGAGATGCTTGTGACACTGTTGCTCAGCTGTTGGGCTGCAGCCTGCTGGGACCTTAGGAAAGGCAGTTCATAGGTACCGAGGTGAAAGCGTTGCTGCTGTCTAAATGAAGGAGAAACCCAGTCCCTGCATGCTTTTAGTCTTCAAAGTCAAGGAGTCTCATACAACCTCTTGATGCTCTCGGGAATAATACCAGCTGCACACCAATGCAGTTCTCTGCCTGGCTGTCCTGGCAGGAAATAGACGTGAGGCTGTTGTGACAGTCCCGTCCTGCCCTCCGAGCAGAGGCAGCTTTGTGGCAAGGTCTGAGGGGAAGCTAGGCTGGAGAGAAGCAGCCGGAGTCTGCTGTCTTCTGGAGCCCGCACAGCTACCCCATCTCGGCCTAAGTTGCTGTTCGTTAAATGCCCAATGGAACGGACGTCTTGGGAACCCAGGGAGGGTTCCGTGTTCAGCCAGCTGGTTGCTCGCTGCCAGGCCAGGCTGGGTCCCCGCTGTGTTAGAGCTCTGCTGAGTTAGTTTTAAATCTTCAGTCCGAGGGGTTCCCCAGCAGTTGTCACCCCGCTGCTGTAGCTGCGCTGCTGCCGTCAGACGGAGCCCACGTGTGCTGAATCCACGCCCGGAGAGCTCTGCTCCATCTTTAACGTTTCAAGCACTTCTCGCTGAGATACCTGCTAACTAAGCCAGGAGGGTTTCTCTCTTTTCTCTTCCAGTTCAGGTGACTGCTGTGCTACTTTTTTCTGGATAGCAGAGTACAAACTGGAGGGCACCTTCTTTGCTCCCCCCCACAGCTTTCTTGCCTGACCAGCGTTAGGTCTTTGTCCCCTTCCTGCCCCAGGCAGAGATTTCCTTGGGACAGTGAAATCTCCCAGAGCAACCCTCTGATACATTGTGTGACTTCAGATTTTTGTGAGGCATATGCAAGTTGTTTCATAGCATGCTGGAATAATTCCATACGGGCTGGATTTTGTCTCTCTGTGTGTGTATGTCTACAGTGCGGTTAGCCTCGAAGCACAGGAAAAATATTTGTCGGCTGTTACGCATTCCTGTTGTCCCAAAGAATCGTCCCTGGAGCAGCGAAGAGATTTGCAGTCATCTTGTTCCCACAGGGATGTTCAGGAGCTGGATTTGTGTGCGGTGTATCAGAAGGGCTGGGATCACATCCCAGAGCATGTGCTCCTCATCAGCGTGTGTGCTGCTGTTCATCCGTGACTTGCTATCCCAGAAAAATCGTTTAAAACGAGTCGCGGAAGGTGGCACTGAGTGTGCTGGGGGGAAGGACTTGTTTGTGCGACTCTACCCAGAGCGGCTGGACCGCACAAAACCAAAGCCATCTTCTGCTGCTCCCCATTCAAGTAAGAGTCTTTATGCTTTGAGGCCTGAATAGATTAGCATTCTTAATTCCCCGTCTTGGAGGAGTGTCGCTCCCGGCCCCTACCTACGCGTGTCACCCCGAGCTCCGTGCTGGAGGGAGCTGGGAGGAGAGCACCGGCGGGCTGCAGAGCCCGGCTTGCTGATGAGCAAAGCTTGGCCAAGTGTTGGCCAAGAGGAAGTGAAACCCTGCGCAAGCATCTGCAAGGGTGTGATGCCAAGAGTGGGAGGAGGATTGTTTAGCTTGAGTACAACTGTCTGCTTCTGAAATCCAAGAAAAAAGGAAAAAGGAGAGGGGGTAGACGTTAAAGCTGAAGTTAATTTCCAGAAGAGAGGTACAGCTGTGCCGTGCAGGACAGCACAACGCAGGGATGCTTGAGTTGGCAGACGCCTCGCTGGGTGCAGCTGGGCAGTCTTCAGCTTGCATCAGCCCAGTGGTGTGCCAGCGAGGGCTAAGGAGGCTCAGGGTGAAGACACAAGTCCGGTGTGCTGGAGGACCTCACGCTGCGGTGCGTGCTCGGGAGCTGGAGGTGTGAGCCAGGCAGGAGTGGAGCTGGCAGCCACTCCGAGGCAGGCAGCCCTTGGTCCAAGCTCTACCTCCAGCTTTTCTCTCGCAGCTTGGGCTGCTTCTCCGCACTGCTGCGCTGGCTGACAGCCGTGAGAGCCGGTGGCAGGACTGAAGTGCTCGCCCCCAGGTTAGCTTGGGGAGGCGGGAGCAGGGTGGTGGCTGACCCGTCCCTGCCTGCCCCTGCCCTGTGGGGTGACTGCTCGGGGCAGGAGAGCTGAGGTCCTGCGCTTGACAGCTTTGTTCGTCTCAGGTCTTTGCTCTTCCTGGGAACTTTGGGAGTGCCCCGTTTGTTTTGAAGCATGTTATCAAGTGTCCAGGGCGTGCGCGTGGAGCGGGGATGGCCTGTCTGCCTCACCCCACCCAGGGCAGCTGGTGCCGTTCTCCCAGAATGACTTCTGGCCCCGGGGAACCGGGAGCTGGGAATGCAGGCTGAGCAAACAAACCGCGGGATGGGGAGCGCTAGCTCCTGGAGAGCGGCCACGGGGAGCGAGCCCGGCCCGCCGACCTCTGGACGTTCTCAGTGCAGAAGCAAGGGAGGGGAAGAAAAGATCCCCTCCGCCTGTGGGAAGAGAGGCTCCAAGGGCTCAACCTCTGCCTTCTGCTTTCTGCCCCTGGCGGTGCCGACGTGCTCTGTGCTCCAGCGACCGTTTCATTTTGCCTTGCCAGACCCCTGGTGCTCAGAGCTGTGTGAGCACACACGAGAGCAGGGCAGGCCTTTGAATGCTTTAGTTTGTGTTACAATTATTTTTAAGATCACTTCCCAGACAAGTCACTTCACTTCTTTTTTTCCACGCATTCTGTAATGTCTCCTGGCTTTTCCCTCGGTGTGGGAACCATTCTAATCCTGCTGCCGTGCTGAGCTCATTCTTGCCGTGATACACGCACACGTGAGGTCTCTTTAAACCCTGCAGTCTTCCATCCACTTTTATTTTAAATAAATTACATACTACGTAAAATATACGTCCAGGTGAAATATGACTCACAGAGCTGGGCAGCTGCTGCCTGCCTGTCCTGCCTGGGTTGTCCCTGGTTGTGTTTTCTGTGTAGTTTGAAGCTCTGCTGAGTCTCTGCATTGGGAGTTAGGTGGTGTGAAGTGCTGGAAGTGTAGATGGGCAGTGTTGGAGATGTCCGTGTGGACCAGCAATAATTTCTCTCTGCTCAAGGCCTGCCATAAAAAATGTCAGAGAGGTTTCAGGCTTTTAGGATCCTGTAAATCCTCAGAGCTTCATGCTGCTCAGAGGAGCTGGTGCCAGCTGCTCAGGCGGGAAGAGACAAAAAAGAACCCGGGCTTTGGGGGGGAGCTGGCGTTTGCCCTGCTTTCTGGGGAGCAGGATGAATCAAGGCTGAGGGGGTTAGGCAGAGTGATACAGCTGGCCTGTGGAAAAGTCCTGCTTCTGTGATTGTACAGGGCTGAGGGGTGAGCAGCAGTGTCATCGCGGCAGAGAGATGCTGAGATGCTCTCTTGTCTCCAGGAGGCTGCACTTAGAGTCCTGCCACTGCCGTGGTGGTTTCAGCGGCGTGGCTGGAGCAGTGCTCTGCCTCCCTTGGCTGGAGCGCGCAGAAGGGAGCTGCTCATGGCTCGCTCCTGAGATTAATACCTTTGTTGTTCGTCTGCTTACTTTCAAGAGCTCTCCTTCCCTTGAAAGGAGCCCTTGGCAGAGCGCATATTTATGAGGGAAGCGGGTGTTAGAGAGGACAGTTATTTAACAGGGCTCGGTGCTTCTGCTGGGCAGTTAATCCAGGCACATGCTTGGGAAGGACTCCAGGTCCACCGAGCAGCCGAATGCTCTGGATCTGCTCTAGTCTGCCAGAAGCTTGACACTTCCGAAGCTCACACCAGGCCCACGGAGGCGAGAAAGTCAGAGGTATGTTTTCTGTGCGCACCCCAGCACTGTCACGCTGACCTGGTTGGGATCCTCTGAACATCACTCCTACGAGCAGGACATGTTTGCAGTGCAGGAGCGTGTCCTCTTGTCCCGCTTCACCTGGCCTGCCCCACCACTCTCAGCTCACGCGAGGTTCACAGCATTTGACTTCACAGGAGCTTAAATAAACCAAACCAACTGGATGGAGCGCGGGGTTCCTCTTCCTCAGTGCCTGCTCTGTTTGGCCGGCTGGTCCTCGAACAGGAAGGCTGCCTGCCATCTCCTAGCTGTGTGGTGGCATTATTTTCAGCAGCTCTCGCTAACGTCACTGAAAGCCTTTCTGTTTGAGCTGGTAGGGCCAGTCCTCAGCAGCTGCTGGAAGGCTCCAGGCAGTGCCAGGCGTTTTGCTGCCTGGTTTGAATGGCCGATCTGATCTGAACATCTTCCTGCTCCTCCCGTGGTCATACTGTCATGGGCAGGTGTCGGTCAATAGCAGAATTGTTCTCCTGGTAAACAAGCGACGGTGCTAGTGGGGTTGTTCTTCATGTAGCAGCAGTGCAGTGTGTGCGAGGGGTTGTTAATGAGGGTATCATGGGACTGGTTGGTCTGAAAGCTTCCTGAACCATCTTATTTTTCTCTGCGAAGTGCGTGGATGTTCCTTCGTGTCTGCAGTAGGCCAGCACGCGTTTCCTCTAGTGCAGGAAGCAGGTCTTGCTTTGTATGCCTAAGGCAGTGGTTTGTGAATGAGCCTGGAAAGGAAAATATTTCCCTGCTTAGGGCAAAATTACACCAGAGAAGAGTCACATCACAACCTCGTAAAGCTGGGCCCTGAATTTGATCGTGCACAGTGGGAGCAGTCCGTTCCAGAGGTGTGCAGCTGAGGGAGCGTTACCCTGCCTATAGGTCAGAAATGCTCATGTTACAGATTTTGCCTTCCTCTTATCTCCCAAGACTGTGGGATTTGCTTGACTTTGTGTAGTCTGGGGGCACATGAGGGACAACGGGAGGAGATCCCACCACAAAACATGCCTAGAGATCCAGTTCCAGGAAACAGCTCCCAAGAGACCTCTGGTTGGCCTAGGGAGATGAACCTGGGCTGGGAGCCCAAGGCAATCCCTCGCTGTTGGCTGTGTAACTTGGGTTCTGGGATTTGCTTGGAGATGTTTAGCTCTGGATTCTAGCAAGTACAGAGGTTTGACTTGGTGCTGTGCTGCAGGTCCCAAGAGCTATTAATGGCCACTGAAAGGCCACGAGTGACCTCAGCTCTGGGCCTGCTGTGGCTTTCCCTTGAGCTTGCGTTGCACGGGGTGTGCCTGAGCTGAACGTTGCTCGTCTTGCCCCACTCTTCCTTCTCGCGCGTGTGGCTGTTTCCTTTGCTTTTGGGTTGCCTCATAGGAAAGCACAATTTAGCAAATGCAATTTTTCCTCTTCATTGCCTCCAAGTTCTTTCTATCATTGGTATTGCTGCGCTTTGTGTGTCCAACAAGCACAGCATTTACAGTCAAATGACTTTGTCTCCTCTAATAACTTCTTTAGTCCAGCTTCATTTCTCTGGCTTCCAGAAATCCATTACAATCACTTCAAAGTGACATTTCCACGAACTCTGCTCTTCCAGTGCCTGTTCCATTAACGTCCCCATCTTCCATCTCCTGTACTTTACCATTCGCGTTATTTTCAGGTGAAGCCCAGGAAAAAAAATGAAACCAACAATACCGTTAAAAAACAACAACTCTGCAGGAGCGAGGATTTCACAATGAGCTGCTCTTTCAGATCAGGACTGTATCAGTGAGTCACTGCTAACAGTTTTGCTGCAGGGCAAGTACAGATTATATTGATGGCTCTGACTGGATAAACTGCAAATTAGAGTGGAAGTCAGGACTGAAATAGCCACAGTAATGTTATCTGGAAAGAGCAGATGTTATCAAGAACCCCGATAATTCCCTGTGATTGGGCTGTGTCACTGATAGGGTGACATTAGTTATTCAGTTTGGGGTGCTAACTTTTTTTGATTGCTTTTTCACTCAATTCTGAGGGAGGAAATTGTTACCTTAAGGTGGAAAGAGTTATAGGAGTGGAGCAGTATGTTTCAGAACGTGTTTAATGACCCCCTCCAAGATTTAGGGCTTAGCTATCTGCCTCCTCCAGTGCAACTCTGTGCTAAGGTTTGTTCCTAAGGCTGCGGTTTTTGATGACGAGAGAGGAAAAATGCCTTTCAAGCTGGTAGAAAACACCGTTCCTGAGATTTGGTTGGGAAAATCCCAGTACTCCAGCTCTGTCCTGGTCAAACTGTGTTTCCTGCTCTGGCTGTGTTATTTTGTACTGAGTTACCTCTGCTGAAATTTGCCAGAATGGCAGCGTTGGGTTGTAACCCCCTGCCTCTGGGGGAAGACCGTAAGAGCAGCTCTGATGTTCTTGTTCGCAGGGCTGAGCTCAGTGGGCCCGTGTGGCACAGCGGCAGGGTTGTTCGGTGGTTGTGGGGCGATGGTGTCTGCGAAGCCCTCTCCTGGGCCGCAGCCCGGCGCTGGAGCGATCCCACTCGTGGTGCCTCCGTCGGCATATTTGGGATCAAGCAAGGGGCTGACGTGTTCCTCTGGCCTGGGCTGACGTTGAGATGCAAGACAAGAGGATGAAACAGCAGCTTTTCCACAAAGGCCACCATCAACTCTAGTTATTTTAAAGGCAAACCTTTTAGGGAATTTGCAATAAAATACAAATCTATGGCCGGCTCTCTGTGAACGTGGATGAAAGTGCGCAAGTCCTTTGAAACCGAGAGGAGCGAGGCACCCCGTGGTTTTACAGGTTCGGCCTGGGGGGGCTGTGTGCCGCTGCTCTCCCCCCACGGCTGGAGCTGAGCTCAGCTGCTGTGTAGCCGGAGCTCTCGCCATCTCCCATGAGGAAGCTGCCGCTGAGTTTACACACCTGGTGCCAGGCTTACAGTTGCCTTTCATGTGCTGTGGTCCACGGATTAGATCCAGGAAAGGGGTTGGTGGAGGAAAATAACTGGGAAAATACTGCAGGAGGTAGGTTCCAGGCTGCTCTGAATGGTTCTTTCATCTCCGTCTGAAAAAAAAAATAGTGAGAGCCCTAGCTCTTGGAAAATGTCTCTGAAAGGATCAATCCCCCCATCCCCACCCCACATGTGCACAATTCCGTACATCTGGAGGAGGGAAGTGTAGTTACTTTGTGCACCTCTGATGTGATGAGCTGTTAGTGTCTTTATGCCTCAGATTGCAGCCATTTGGGGCTGGAATGGCCCTTGTGCTCTGGCTCAGGACCCTCATCCTGGGGATGTGCTCTGCAGGAGCAGGTAGCCGATTGCAATCCGCCCCCCAGATGATAGATTCTGGGCTGCAGAGTTAGGCAGTGCTTTGCCCCGAGGCTGAAAGCTTCTGCATCCCCTGTGCCTGTCCCTGCTTCACCTAGACTCGTCACAGCACGGAAAACTCTTGTAAGCTTTTCTATTGCAGATCTCCTCTCGCCTTTTGCAGTATTGATAACTGGGGGACATTCTTGCCTGGCTGAACTCCTCCTGTGCCCTGCTCTTTCTGGATAAGCAAATAGCATCAAGGGTGGTTGGGCAGAGTCTGAGAGAAGTGCCGCGAAGCAGCTGTTTGCTGTAGCTGGAACATCTGTACTGAGACCCCTGCAGTTTGGGAGTAGGTGCTTTCACCTTTACAGCCCAATTCTAAATCTATGTGTAAACAGTGCAATAGGATCTGCTCCAAAGGGAACGGTTTGTATAGTTAAATCTAAGTATTACTGGAAAGGAAAATACAAACCTTCGTCATCTCTGACTCTGCCAGGGCATGATGTCCTCGAGCCTGTGGAATTCCTTTGCAGAGAGGAAGCCTGGTTTGCCTGGGAAGCGAGATTTTTCTGGAATTAGGTTACTTTCTGTTGATCTTAATAGACTAAGAGCTCACAGCATCCCTTCCCTAGCCTCAGATCTTGCTGCCCAGAATGTTCAATCGTCCATGAGCTTAGGTTTGGAAAGTACAGGCTGTGTATTTGTATATTGAGCTCTTATCTGCGAGTTCCTCAAACATGGCACATTCTGATCTTTGTTAGGCTGCACTGAGCAAAGCCGTTGCTTTCGGTCTGGATGGCGTTTACCTGTATGTTGAGTGAATGTCCCCCCAAAATCCCACCAAAAAAAACCACACATGGAATTTCTGAATCTGAATTTAGAGCATGGCTGCTCTCACTTGCAGAATTATTCATGTACAGCTGCTTTGAAGATAAAATGGCTGCCTGCTCCCGCACACAAGGAGCAGCCGAGTACTGGAAAAGCGTGAAACTTGCGGGAAGCAGGAGGTGTCTGCAAACAGTGCTGGGGAGAGTGCCTGGAGAGCTCTCCAGGGAGTCTGGGTGTCGGGTGAAAGCACAACCCTTCCTGAATGCCTCTGAGCCCAGGATCCTTGATGGCTCGGCAGGATGCCTGGCCCAGCCAGGGTAGGCTTGGGTGCTCGTAGTGAGTTCCCCCCACTGCTGGTAAGAGGTGGCACCGCCGTGTGGGAGGGCTGCAACTCCTCACCTTCCCAACGAGGTGACCTGGCTGTTGGGTATTTGCTTCCCCACCAGGTCCTTGCTATGCTGATGGCTTCTGCTGGCATCTTACCAAGTCACAGATGTGAGGCTAGAATTGGCAGGAAGAAACTGGTGGGAATGTAGCCAGGTGGGAACGTCCTGCTGCTTCCTTCACCAAAACGTGTCCATCCAACGGTGTATTTATTCCTAGTCTGTGCTGAAGAAGTCCCACGTGTACAGCCCGGGTCTTTGTGCCTGGAGCCAGAATTGAGAAGAGGTTCCTTTCCTGGTGCCCACTGCTTCTAGAAGGGCTGAAGCCCACAAGGGAGAAAGCTCGAGCTTTCGTTATCTTCTCGGCTGCTTGATACCCGGGGTTGGACTCTGCAAGGAGTTTGGGGAGCAAAGGGCTCAGCAGCAGAAGCAGCTGTGCTGTACTTCTCTGGCCGTTCAGCTCCAGGGGTGTTTTGTGATTTAGAGAAACCAGCAAATGGTCCTGAGTTCCAGCTTTTCATCTGCTTGTACGAAACCCTAGCAGTAAGTGCCGTGTGACCCACAGCTGTGCACACCACACGCCGTGCCCGTTGCGTCTCTCTCATTTGCACTTCCTGCAGCTCCTGTTACTCCCTGGCAGCCAGAAGTTCCGCCCAGGGTTGCTTTAGCCAGTTGCTGCTGTGGCACACGTTCAGGACCAAAGTCTGTGTGTCTTCATGCATAGGCCGGAGCTGGTGTGGGCCCGAACAGCATATGGCTTGCTGCATTGGTGTTTGCTCACAAAATGGCCCCTTCCGCATTGCGGCTGCCACTGCAACGACAGCCGGGGAGTTCTGGAAGGGGCTGACAAAACCTCGGAGCCTCCCTCTGCAGGGCAAACTCTGGGGTGAGGAGACAAAACCACGGCCTCAGAGGAAGGAGCTGTGAGACTGTGACGGATCTTGGCCGTTACTGCTTGAGGCCCTGTTGGACGCTGTGGTAAGTTTAGTGCTTCCAAGAATGAGACACTGATTCATCTGTGGTCAATGTGTTCTTTAAATGATGCCACTAAACAGTCCCTCTGGTTTCTCCTGGCCAAGTGCGGCTGCTGCAGGGCTCCTTAGGATGCCCCTGTGCTGCCTGGTTCCTCGAGGCGCTGGGTTCAGCGCCGCCTGAGCTGGATGTGAAGCGAGAATCCTGTTGTCCCCATGGCCGGTGCGATGGCCTAGCTCGCGTGAGTGGTGGCAAACCACGTGCGTGGGGACAAAGAGCTGGGCTGCTGCAGGGCAGGGCAGCAGCTGGAGCTGGGCACGAGGTGGAGCAGCGTGCCTGAGCTTTGTGGCAGCACCAGGCTGTGGTTCATGCTCAGTGCCCTGCTTGGCTGGGAGCTGGGGAGCCGGGGGCCCGGCGCAGAGCCACGCAGCTTGTGCCATGCCCTGCTGTTAACTCGGAGCAGTCCCTGCCAGGTTCCTTCTTGCCGGGGAAGGAGGGAGGGGAGGCGGTGGGTTCGGGTGGCAGCCGACTGGGAGGCAGAGATTAATGAAGTGTTGAGCTCTTAAGGGGGAACATGCTCTGTTGATTTGGGTTTCCCTCCCCACCCATCGCACTCTTTTCATTCTGTGGCACAGTCTTTTTGAGCAGCTTGAGAAAGGAAGTGATTTCAGACTGGAGGTGACCTCATCCGTCTCCAGCTCTGAGGTGGAGCGGTGTTTGGAGCTACGACCACAGCTTACATCGCTCTTTGAACATCGCAGACGAGAGACTGAGTGTCTGGGGAGAGCCCGGTGCTTCCCGCTCAGTGGAGGGCTCTTGGCATGGAGGGGCAGGATCTCACGTCCCGCAGCGTGCCAGCCCCCAGCCCCTCCTCTCCTGAGGACCTCTCCCTGTGAGGTCCTGGCATCTCACCCCGTATGCCAGGATTTGGAGCTGCTTGGCGCTGTCTGAGCTGCCTGCTGCTTGGGGAAGGGCTGCAGCTGCGTGCTGGGCTGTGGCACAGGGTGCCAGTGTGCTGGGAGGTGGGGTGGCTGTGGGGTGTTTCATCTTTCTGGGAGGAAAAGAAGACAGCACCGAGTCCAAAGACAGTTGGACAGGAGGCCCGGCTGGAAATACCATATATCAGAGCAGTTCCTGGTGAAGGGTTAGGCCCTGTCCTACAGAGCACAGGGTGCGGGGAGCCAGCGGAGCGGTCACCATCAGGTCCCAGCAGAGCTGGGAAGCTCAGGGCACAGGCTGCCACTGCTTGGAGAAGCTACCGGAGGATTCTCCTTCCGGACACGATAAAGGGCCCTTCTTCCTCCTGCCCTGACATCTGCTCCTCTGACACAGCCAGGATTTTCTCTTGCACGGTTGGAGCCTAAAGTCCTTGGACCCTGCTGGTGTCCAGCGAGGCCAGCTCCACCCCGGCTGCTGGAGCTGCAGCAAGTGGCCGTGTGCTCCAGGAGCAGCAGCCTCCGAGCGCCGTCTCGCAAGTCGTGCGGGGGAGTCCAGCCGCTTCCCCTTAAACCCAGTTGTCTTCTGGCTCAAACTCAGCTGAGGAGGTGCTGGGCTGTGGCAGACTGGGGCTGGGAAAATAAAAACAGTCTTGTGTCTCTGTGGCTGCAGAGGAAACTCCCTGTGGCTGGGTGGTGGGATAAGTTCGCTGGAGGAATTTGCTTTTCTCTTGGCTTCATCCCAGGTGGTATCAAGACTCCTGCCTGGAGATAAATTCCCTCCCACCACTGCTGGATAGAGAGAACTTAACCCTTCTTGGGAGCCACCAAGAGACTTCCCCCTCCTCTCCTGCCCCTCTTGGTGGCGGGGGCTGGAAGCAGACCCTGCTGCGTCACTGTGAGGACGCAGTTCACGGTCCTGTTTTCCTCCTTCCTGCTTGAGACTGGTCTCTGTGCCCGTGCACGATGGAGCAACCTGAAGGAGCAAGGACAAGCAGGGATTCTGCTTTAAAACGCCCCCTCTGTGCCCTGTGCTCGGCGTGCACAGCTCTGCACGTGACACGGCCGTGCGGTGGCAGGTGAGCGTGGCCAGCCGGGTGACAGGAGGTGGCAGAGGAGCTCTGCGTGCCTGTGACAAGGGCTTTGGGCCAGCAGAGCCCCGAGGGAGGCTTGTGCTGCTGTGGGTGATGGAGGACCTGCGGCGCTCGCTGCCTGGCTGGGCTAAGGCCCTTGGCACCCCCCTGCCATCCGTGCCTCCTGTGAGCCCCGGCAGCACCCAGAGAGTGGCCACTGAGCCCCGCCAGCTGCCCGTGTCAGGAGGGCACAATAAAGGTGGTGTGTCCGGGGCTGGGCTCGTGTGTCGGGAACAAAGGAGCTTTTGTAGCAGGCGCTGCAGCAGCGGAGGTTTGTCGGCTCTGGAGCTGCGGCACTAACGCAGGACTCTGCGCCCAGCCTCCCCGCTCGGGGCTAACTCAGCCTGGTGGCACGGCCCCGCTGAGAAGCTGGTGAGGGGCTTGAGGCGGTAGGACAAGGTCATGTTGGGAAGGATCCCCTCCGTGAAGCTGTGCTGGATGCTCTGGGGTTTTGATTCTGGGTAGGTTTTTTTTTAGCAGTATCACAGTGTGCTGCTGCTGCCCGTGGTGCTCATGCTGTGGCCTGGTGTTTCGTGCTTCCCGACTGAGGAGCTCTCTTCTCCTGGAGAGCACTGTGCTGCTGGCCCCAAGCGAGACTGAAGATTTCACTGAGGAGAGGAGAGCTCAGTGCGTGCTCTGCCCTGACTGCCAGGCCGCTGCAGCCACCGGCTCCTCCAAAGGGAGGGATGGCTGAGGGGGATCGCAGGGCTGGGAGGGCAGGCTGAGAGGAGCACGAGGTCTCTTCTGGCCCCAGAAAACAGTGTGCTCAGAGAGGAAGCAGTAACCACAGGAAAAGGGCAGTTACTGAACCCAATTTGCCAAGAATTAAGCAATCTGTTTCAAAGCATGAGATCTGTTGAGCAATAGAACTGGTTTGCTCTCCTGAAGCAGGTGGAAAATGAGGAGGCAGAGTCCTCCCGCAGCTCAGCTGCCAGACAGGGCCGATGCTTCCCTGCACGCCGTCTTTCTCCCTTCCCTCCTACTGATTCTGTTTTCAGAAGCAGCCCAAACATCCCCGTGCCACACGCTGCTGTTTTTATCACCACTGCCTGCTCTGTGCTCTTGTGCTGGCTGGGACCGCCGTGGCCACCGCTGGCAGGGTGAACAAATAAGGCAAATAAAGATTGCTCTGCACAGGGAGAACCCTGCAGGACCCTGATGCACAAGGAGAGAGCTATTGGCTTTGGGATCCTGGTTCATCAGTGGCTGATTCTTCTGGGTTTTGTAGGGGCAGACCAGGAGAAGTTGGAACAGCTCGGTCAGCCCCTCTGCTGCAGGACTCGGAGTGGTTCGTGCCGTGGTGCTGGCTGCTGGGAGCAAGTCCCCTGTGCCCACAGGAAGGTGGCCGGTGGGTGGCTGGGTGGCAAAGCTTGAGAGCAAAACCAAACTGGGAGGGCTGCCGTGCCTCCCAGGTGCGCCTTGGCACAGGGATGTGTGAGGTTGCTTTGGGGAGACGGACAGACGGACAGACAGACAGACTGGCTGCTCGGTCCCTGCCTGCTCAGGAGAGCGATGTCTCTGGAGTCTTGCAGCTGCTCCTGTGAGCCCGCACGTAAGTGGGAACAGATGGCGTCATCTCCGCGGTCGGCAGGGATCTCTCACGGCTGCGCAGCCCCGAATGAAGTGGGGCAGGGCTGAGGCAGAGCGAGGCTCCCGTGCTGGCGGGCCGCGGCTCCCCCCTGGGTGTTCCCAGCGCCGCGGTGCTGAGCTGCCCTCAGGGCAGCAGCCTCGGGCAGGGCGCTCAGCCGGGTACCGCAGAGCCACCCGGACCGTGCCGGTGGCTGTCAGGCTTGGTACGTCATCCACGTGGGCATCCCACCTGTGAGCTTCAGAGCTGCGTGACGGCAGGACATGGGCGGTTCTCTCATATCCAGCACAATCTCTGCTGAGGTTCAGGCGGAGGGCCTTCTGCTCTGTCACTGCAAACTGAGGCTAACTCCTCGTGTTTTCCACAGTGGTCAGCGTCTCTGCTAAGGAGAAGCAATGCTCAGCAGTCCCTGACTACTACTCTTAAGGCTGAAAGAAACTTTCTTTAAATTCTCTTTGACAGACAACACGGTTTGATTTAGATGTTCAGTGACTTGAAATTTTCTGCCATCTCCACAACGTTTAACAGCGTGTAATCCTCCAGTCATGCTGCAGGGCAGAGAGGCGGTGATGTGTGCGGCAGAGGTGCATCCAAGCTTCGTGTCTGCTGGAGCAAGTTGATGGGGAAGAGGTGGGCAGCAGGTGCTGGACAGCATCTCCTTGTTCCTGTTTGGTTATTCTGATGGCATCGGCCCGAGCTGCGGCCCGGTAGGGTGCAGGGACCTGCTGGGGGCACTGGGTGGCCATGCAACCAGGGAAGGGAACAATCCTGTTCCCCAGCCTTCGTCCGTTGGCTGGAGCTGAGCAAGCCTTGGGCTGTCAATTTGGCTTTGCAGCCTCACCTTTTCTTCTCTCGTGCAGCCTCAGTCTGTGCATCGCTGGTGGCGGGGGGTCGGTGGGGAAGCTGTAAATCCCAGCAGGACGGCTCCTGTTGTCCTCTGTCAGGCAGAGGCGTTATGTCTGTGCATCTCTGCGGGTCCTGGGGATGCTTTAGCACACACCAGGGCTTCAAGGACCAGCACTGCCTCCCAGAGAGCTGCTTGGTGGCAGGGCAGGGCAGGCGTCCTGTGTGCTCAGTCAGAATCTCTGTGGATGCTTTGAGAGAGCGCTGAGAGCTGTGTTGCTTTACCCAGGCGTCGCGGCTCCTCTGTCTCTTCTTCAGCTTTTTGTTTCCTGCTGTCGTGTGCTGTGCTCCTTTCCTGAGAGCTTCTCGCAGCACGGCTCACCAGGTGTGCCTTGCAGTCCCTGCCCTAGAGGAGCGCTTTGTGCCACGGCTCATAAACCGAGGTGTGCTGCAGCCCCGGCGTCGCTTATTGCTTATTCCTGCTGATCAGCTTATTGCTTCAAATCGCCAACACCGTCACACTTATTTTAATCACAGTCATTTTCTGTGTCGCTCGGGGAGAAGGAGCAGGGTGCAGGTGTGGGAGGGAAAGCCGCGTTTGCCAGACAGAAAAGGACAAATGCTTCTGCAGTGAAATACTCCAACTGTTGCGCAGTTCGGCTCTGTTGTTTATATTGAACCAAAAGAAACATCCAGGGGAGGAAGGGAGCAGAATTTCCCTCTGACTAATGCTGCTGGATCATGCAGGGCTGTGGGGAAATTGCCAGGCAGATAAACCATCGGGAGGAAAAGGAAATGGAAAGGGAATCTAATTATCCATCTGCGAAGACAAACCGTAGTCCTGACGCAGGGCCCAGCCCGGGGCAGGCTGCTGTGGCCCAGATACGTGGCAGGGCTGGGAAGAGGGGAGTCCTGGGGGTCCCATCTGCGATGGCCGGTGGCCAAGCGCCTGGTGCAGGGAGCCGGGTGAGACCCCACAACCGCCTCCTCTGCGGCAGCGCCCCGTGCCAGGCTCCAAGGGCTGGGCTCTGCAGCTGGGTACGACCGTGTCACGTCCTGGTGGAGCACGGGCAGAGCTGCGCAGGCGTGAAGGGAGGAGGGTGAGCGCCTGGCAGCCTCTCAGCAGGCTCCTCTCGCTCAGGTGGTGCGAGCCCGAGGGTGAGGGAAGGAAGGTGGAGGGCCCCGTGCCCCTCTGCCATGTCCGTGGGCGCGCACAGTTACCGCAGGGTGGCTGCGAGGGGCAGCAGGGGGAGGGTGGGAGGCTGGAGCCGGGGAGTCTGGGGGCTGGGGAAGACCCACGGGAGCCCCCCGGGAAGGAGGAGGCGCTCTGCCTCCTTTCCGTGGCACACAGCAGTCCGTCTGCCCTTGAAGGCTGCAGGCGGCGGTGCGTTTTGGGGGTGGTTGCTCTCACAGGCTGGGGCTGGCTTTCGTCTTGCTGGGTGCCTTCTACGATTGAAGGTTACTTTCAAGCACTGCCTTTTTTCCCCTTAACTAATGTAATGGAATTAAAAACGATCTGGTGAGCTAAGAGGGGGCTCATCTCCTCTCTTGTGGGCATCAGCTACTCCTAAAGTTATGTTAATTGTAGCTGGGAGACCCAGACAGGGGTTGGGAACTGGCCCAAGACAGTTGGCTTGTGTTCTCCCAGTGCTGCTTTGGGAGCCTGCAGGGAAGCCAGCATGTTCAAGACCTCCTTGAAGAGCTGGGAGTGTCCCTGAGATGGGCGTACTGGGGATGAACCAGGGGCGTCCCTGCCTGGGTCCCTTTTCCAGCATTGTTTGTCCCCTGCCTGGTCCTGCTCGCTGTGCCGTGCTGCCCCGGCCTGGACTGCCTTCCCTGCTGGTGCCCTCGGGCTGGTCCCGCTGGGCCGGGCAGGAGTATCTCATGATGCGCACGGGCTGTGACATCCTCTCTGGTGCAGGGTTCAGCCTCTTTGCTAGGCAGGCGTGATCCTGCATCCCTTAACCACATGAGCAGACGTCTCTCTTTCAGTGGGACTGCTCCGTGAGTATCGCAGGACTGGGACCACTGCCCGCAAGCTGAAAGCAGACCTTCTGTAGGTCCTCTCCCTAACCTTTTCCTGTTCAAGGACATAAATGTGCCTCACCAGATGGACAGCTTGAGAGCTGGGGAAGCAGTGCCTTTCCATTTCTGAGGATAAGTCACCTTTGTTTTCCACCCTGTCTCTCCAGAGAGCTCCCAGCCCAGCCAAGGTCCGTGCCCTGGGACGACGTGTACCTGTTTTTCTCCCAGGCGTTCTCGTTCCTGGCTTTCCAGGGCTGGCAGGGCTCTGTGCTGCCTCTCTCTGTTTTTCCCAGCTGTGGCTTTGAGGTGAGAGGGAGGGAATCCATTTCAGCCTGATTCGTGGCTGGAGCAGGGTAGCGCTGAGGGACTGCGGCAGTCCTGCACCGCCTGGTTTCTCCTCCGGTCTGAACAGCCCGGCTTTGGAAATCCCCGTCCTTTGCTACGGGTTGGAACACGCTCCCAGCTGGAGGTACTGCGGGGGGACCCTACATGAGGCAGGGCAACGAGGGCTGCGAGTCTGCTCCACAACTTGATTTCTGCCCTGTTCCTGCGGGCCCCAGGCCCCAGCAGAGCCTTGCTGCTGGCCGGCTTCTCCCTCGCGTGGAGCGCGTCGGTACCGCGCCGGGGAGGCCCTGCCTGCAAGCGGCTTTTCCTCTGCTTCTCCTGGGAGGACGGTGACGGAGCGTTTGTGGAAAGGTTCCAGCCAGAGACCGTGTCTGTCCTAGCTCTTCCGTTTTACAGATTATCCTAAATGAGGAGCAGAAGCTGGGTGTGACAAGAGCTGTCAACTTGCTCCAGAGGGAGCCACAAGTTTAAAGAAGTGGGAGGGAATTTATGGTCCCTGGTCCTTTTTCAGAGCGAGTGGAGGCATCTGGTGAGTCGCAGTGCTGCCTGGAAGCCTGAGGTGCTTCAGGTGGGAGCAGGGAGCACAAACACCATTAAAATGCAATTTAAGAGATTTCTGGAGGGATTATGTGGAAAAACAGCAGTGATCCTTCAGCGGAAATTAAAACTTGACCTGTGGAGTAGGTAAAAGAAAACACAGGAGATTTTGCTGCTGTGTTGGTTGTGCTCGTGGCCCCGTCTGTGCAGGGGAATAATCCTGTGCTTTGGGATTTCGGCAGAGCTCTGCTCGTCTGGCCTCTGGCTTTTTCCAGAGCATCAAAGGATGAAGCCTGACTAAAGTGTCAGGGCTCTGATGCTTCCAGTGACCACTTACTTAGGGCCTCGCTTACAAGTTCAAGGTTTAATTAATCAGCAGGTTAGATCAGCCAGGTGTTTTCTCTTGGGTCAGGTCAGCAGGAGCCTCAGGGTGAGTGTGCTGCTCTGCTGGTGTTGGAGCGGCAGAGACTGAGCCTCGTGACACCTACGAGATTTCCCTGTCCGCAGTCGGCCCCGATTTTCCTCGCAGTGGGAGAGGAGAAGGCAGGAACCGAGCCGGGAGCTCGCAGCGGGGGCTGCCGGGGGGAAGGCGTGCGGGGCCCTGGTTGCCGGCCCTGGAGCCCAGCCAGGACAGTGTGAATTTAGCCGAGGACAGAATTTCCTCTCCCCACCTCCAGCTCTGATCCGCGCTATTCTCTCCTTGCCCATCCTCACCTTGTCTCTGCTCCCTGCTTGTCGCGTTTGCGGCTGCCCCCGCCCGCAGCACTGAGCTCTGCGTAGCCGAGCTCTGCCCGTCCCCGCCAGGCCCCGTGTGCTGCGTGTTCCGGAGCGGGCATCCCGCTTCCAGCCCCGTGCTGGGTGCCCTGTGTGTGCTTGCCGCCCTGCGAGGCTGATGTGCTGCTGCTGGGGAGATTTTCTATTCCCCGGCCAGCTGCCCAGGGGTAAATTGTGCCTTCTGTGCCTTCAGACCTAAAGCCATGAATTAATGTGCTTTCTCTCCTCTTCTCAGAGACCGTCTTCAGCCCTGCAGGCTAGAAATCTCCTTTAACAAAGGGAAAAGTAGGACGTGGCTCCCTCACCGCTGGTGTGCAGCCACAGCTCTTCCCACACGCTGCATCCCCTGCCCAGGGCAGCTCCCGGGCTGCAGCCGCCCCGAGCCAAAGGAGAAACCTTGCAGAAACCTGGGCACGTGCCTTGGCTCTGCCCTGGCCCCCTTGCTGGCCGGCACGTGCTCAGCACAGCAGCAGCTCTGAGAGGTCAGGCTGTGCCTGATGGCAATGGCTGGGGACTTCTTGTCTTTTTTGTTGTCCTGGCATGACAAAGAAGGGCTGGTCTGTGGGCTGGGGCCAGCTTGGTACACCCCGCAGCTGCGTTTCCCTTGCTGCTGGTGGCGGAATACACTTTGGTTTTGCTCTGGGTTTTGGAAGGGTGAAGACGTGTGTTTCCCTGCCGAGCTCCGCCGCACACAGCGTGTGAGATGTCCTCTGCGCTGTCTTTCTCTCTCAGGGATGTCGTACGTCGGGTTTCTCGCTGGAGGAGCAGGTCAGAGCTTATACTGGGCACTTCCAGGGCCTGTGTGGAAAGGGAGGGGGAAATGAGAAAGGGCAAAGACAAAATAAGGTTTGGCCTGGACAACTTTGAAGGTTTGCACATGGACCAACCTGGGTGTGCCCTGCAGCATGTCTGTGCGGCACAAGCCTGTCCTTGGCTCATCGCTTCTGCTTCGGTGACTGGGTGGAAGAGGAGCCGAGATGAGCATCTCCAAGAGGGGCAGAGGAGGCCGAGTCTGGGACCCATCAACCCTCCTTCAGCGCTTTGGCAGCCATGGCGCTGGCCGTGCAGCGCTCTCTGTAGCCAAGACCTTCCCTTCTGGGTTTCTTTTCCCGATCTCTCTGCGTTCCCAGGCGTGGCCTCCTGGCTGGAATTCCTCCCTGGCCGCCAGTCCCGAGAGCCGTGTGCGATGTGAGGGCTCAAGGCGCTCAGGAGACAGAAGCTCCTTGTTCCTGGCTGCACCGTCAGCATGGTTCCTGGGGCCACGAACAACGCTGTGGTTTTGTCGCAACCAAATCATTGTTGACTTCATCCGTGATCGCAGCTCAGAAGAATGCTCCCATTGGGTGCAGCGGGCTCCCGAGGACACGACGTGCCTCCCTGTGCCCAGGCAGATGCTTGTGGTTGGTGGCCCTGTGGCCTGCGGTCTTCAGACAAGAGTTTTTCAAGCCATGGGAATTTGTGGAGGTTGGAGAGGGTTTGGTTGTAGCGATTGTGGTTTATGGGGTGGGAGGACTGGTGGAACCTCGGTGTTATTGCAAGTAAGCCTGGATGTTTCTCGTGTACCCCAAGCTGTTGCTCTCGCTGCCTGGTACAGACGCTGTGATACCTTCGGTGCTCCTCAGCCGTGCACAAGCTGCAGGCTGTGGTGGTGGAGTCCTCCGGTCGGAGAAGCAGGACTTGGGTATTGTGAATCTTGGAGGGGAAAAAAAGTGTCGTGAGCGTGGCCTGACCTACTGCTGAGCTGGGAGGACACTGTAAGCGTTATCTACCCCCTGAAAATGGACATGACCTCAAAGCAATGGAAGAGCTGCCTTAAGGGGCAAGGAAAAATGCCTTGCTCTGGGAAGTGACAACTCTTGCCGCACCTGGATCTCCGTCCAGACCTGCTTGGCCACTACACTCAGAAATGACTGGGAACGAACCCCGGTGAGCAGAACTTAAGGATGCTACTGGTAGGGCAAGGTTGTTTGGAAAAGGGCTTTGTGCATGTGATGTGACAGCTGCCACCGGGAGGGAGTTTTCCTTCTCTGGGAATGTTTCCCAGTTCTCCCCTTATGTTTCTCAGCCTCCAGAACCTCGTGCCAGCAACTTCTCACCTTCCCTCGGCTTGCAGGATGGTAGCAAAGGTAAAACATCGTTCTTCTTTTTCTGTGCCCCATCTCCCCCCAGTACAGTGTGTGCAGAAGCCCAGCTTCTGAGACCTTTCTACTCGCAGCTGCTCCCAGGCTCCAGGCCGCAGGAGATCTCCCGGTAACTCTGGACCTTGCGGCGCGATCTCCCATCAGCCGTGTGGGGCGTGCAGCTGGGCCCTGGGTTGCAGCCTGAGGCTGAGCAGGGCAGTCCCTCTGATTCCCTGCTCTCTACAGTTGCTGCTGGAAACCTGCGGCTCCCAGAAAAGCAGCGGGAGCTGGGGCTGGGGGAGAGGCAGGAGCGTAGCGGGGAGCCAGCATCCTTCCCTGTGTGCGGGCAGGAAGCTGCTCAGGAACCCGTGTGTCAAGCTGCAGGTTCCTCCAGCACCACCAGTGTGGCCATCTCGTGTGGCTCTACTGTAAGTGCCATGATATTAACCCCCAGTTTCTGGGGTCGTGTGATTATATGAGATAAGTGTTTGTTTCAAATAAATCCATGCTCGGTTTCTATGGCTGCATAGAAAGGCTGAAGTGTAGGTCTCATGTGTGGGTTCAAATCCTTGAAGCTTAAGTGATTTTTCTGTGAATGCTAAGCCATTACCACGCTGGATTCTCGTGCCTAACAAATGCACACATACTTCTTTTTCTGAATTTCCTCCAAAGCTGGAACGGTTGCTGAAAGGTGCAGAAGACACCAGCTGCCTGTTCCCGGAGATTCAGAGGTGAAGCTCCAACAGCGCCCGGATGGGACCGGCACTGCGTGTCCCATGGCCACCAGGCCCGGGGCCCGGGGTTATGTTTGCAGTCAGCTTTTGGGGAGTTTTCTGGACCCCTGTGCGTTCCACACACACAGCCAGAAGCAGCACGTTTCTGCCAAGAGCAGTTTCCTTGCAGCAAACCTTTATCTTGACTGTATCGGGACATCCAAGAAACCCTCCAGCTGACCCGAGGAGTCAGACTCAGAGCTGGGGCAGCAGCCGGTACGTGCAAAGCCTCTCTGCAGGACGCTGGCAGAGCGAGACTTGGCTCCGGCCTGCAGCCGTGGTGGCTTTTGTCCTGTCCTCGCCGGCAGGCTCCTCCCGCGGCACAGGCGGAGGCAGGAAATCCCGGGCAGCTGCCGCGGGAGCCCGCTTGCCTCTCCTCTCCTCTCCTCTGCTCGCCTCTGCTCCTCGCCTCGCGGGCCGCCGAGGCGGCCGAGCCAGCCCTGCGTGTGTGTGCATGCGTGGGCGGGGGGGCTGCCGCATGGATTTAGCGAAGGCTGGGAGGGAACACATGGGTTGGGTTGTTTTTTTCTTGGCCTGCGGTGGCTGTCCGTCCTGCCGGCCGCGGTTATGGATTCGATCATTATCCAGGAGCGGTTAGTGGAGAGGCTGCTTTCCCCCCGGATGCAGGCACAGCGAAGCCACCCGGCCAAGCTGAAGGTACGGGGATGTATTTATAGCGCCCTGCGAGCGGCGGGGACAGGCGGGGGGAGGATGGTGCCCGAGTAGACGTGTGCGGCACAAGATGAGACCGCTGAGGAGCAGAGGAGCGGAAGGAAGCCGGTAAGGGGGAGACGGCCGGGGACAGAAGGACCCTGCGGGCAACTCTGGGACGGGAGCAGCCCGCGGGCGGAGGAGCAGGCTGGACAGCTGGGAGATGCGTGCCATATTTCTGGGCGGTTATCTCACGCAGCGATTCCCTGCTCTGAATGGCGGGTGTGTGCCTGGGGGGGCTTGGGGCACAACCTAGCGCTGTGCGTGTGCCCCAGAGCAGCCCGGTTTGCGGTACGTTAAAGCTGTGCTTCGCTAGCCAGTTTTCTTCCTGCTGCACCGAGCGCCGGTGGTTTTGCTAACGCTCCGTCCTCGGCCCCGGGCCCGAGGAGGCAGATGTACGTGGGGAACCCCTGGGGGCTGTTTGGGTCATGAATTTATGCGGCTTTCTGATAATGAAAGGATGCAAAGGTCTGCCCCTCCTCTGGGAATGGGCCCTGCTGGTTTGTGCAGATGCGGATGTGGCGGCCGTGCCTGGCCGGAGGGAGAAGGCTGGAGGAAGGGCGGCTGGGAGGGAGCTGGGCGGCTGCTGCTGGAACGGGCACAGGGCCCCGAGGCAGGGAACTGCAGCCCCCAACTGCTGCGGGTGGCAGCGTGGTGGCATCGTGCTCCGTAGGGTTCAGAGGAAGGGTCTGAAGAGAATATCTGGGGCCTTGGTGGGGGCAGGTTCATCAGGACCCCAGCACAAGCTTCACCATTTCTGGGGTGTGCTCCAGAGATAGGGTAGGGGCCGTTCTTCAGATTTTCAGTAATCCTGTGATGTTGAACTTTAGCACTTTTGAACGCACTCAGCAAGCCTCATTTATCCCCAGGATAAGTGGCAAAGTCACATGAGATGCGGATTGCTTTGAACAGCTCATCCACAGGGGAGGTGAGGAAAGAATCGGGAGCGATGGGGTCCTTGCTGCCTACCTGCCTTTCAGGGGCAGTACGGACAGCCCCCACGTACCTCGGTCACGGGGAGCTGTAGCCCAGACAGGGACAGGGCCCGAACCCACCAGAGCTTTGTTCCTTGGCTTGACCTCAGTGTGTGCCAGGGAGCCTCAGCGCCTCGGCGGGGTGGTGGAGGATGTGAGGACACGGCGTGTCGCTGTGATATTCAGTGAACCGTGGTACGTGTGCTGAGGGAGGGCACGGACGTGTTTTGCTTGGCTTGGGAAGCTTTGGTTTGTGGCGGGGCCCCAGAGGTCAGCCACGGTTTTGGTGGCCTCTGCTGCGGTGCGCGGGGCACGTTCCCAGGTACGGGGTGCCAGCCGAACAGAGGCAGCACGAGGAGGGGTGCTGGGGAGAGGGGCTCCACGGAGCAGAGCGCTGCTGGCTGCGCTGCGTCCAGACAGCTGGGGCTGGCGAGGGAGGCACAGCTCCGTGCCCAGCTGTCCTGGCTGAGGGGAGCTGCGCTCGGGGGTCAGGAGCATGCGGAGCGCGCTGCGATGCCTCTAGGAGGCCCCTCGCTCCAAGTCCCTCATCTAATTAATGGATTTTAGCTTTTCACGAAGCAGAAAGCCACCTGCCTTCTTCCACCAGCCCTCCCATCCCCCTTTGCCCCCTTCGGGCTCTGCATCCTGAGCGCAGTTGCTCTGCAGCCAGCAGCCGCGCTGTGCACCAGCGAAGGTGCTGAGTGGCGTGGAGCCTTGAGGAAGCAGGCGCCCGGCTCAGGAGGGGTCCTGGGCTGCTTACACGCCACATCGATCTTGGCACAGTAGCGAAGGTGGCTGTAACCTAGGTGAGTGTGCCTGTCACGAGTGCCCGACATGGCCAGTGTGGGAGCACACGCTGCGTGTCTCACGGCTGGGGAAGAACCACGGCACAGGCTGGCTGCAGAGTGGGGGCCGAGCTGTTGTTCCCGAGAGCTGGGCCGTTACAGGAGGCGATCACCCACTGTTGGCCCTGCGTCTCCAGCCTTTCCCTTCACGGACACGCTGGCTGCCACCAGGTCTCCACAGTGCGTCTGTGGCTGGGGAGAGGGAGCCATGGCCAGGGACGGGCTCTTCCTCTCGCATCTCTGGCTGCCTCCCACTGCAGGAGGGAAGCCCTTCCCTTGACCTCGTGCTCAGCACCGCTCTGTCTTACTGCAAGGGAAGTGACCGCATGAGCCATGGGAAGAGGGCAGCATCCTGCACCAGCTGGGATTCGCTCGCTTCTTGCAAACTGTCCTGACTGCGCTGAGCTACGGGGAAGTAGCAAGAGCTACAACAAATCCCCATTTTCTTGGTTGGGCTGAACAGAAACAAGATCAGGTTCAGCCAGTTGCACTTGGCTGAAGTAAGCAGGGTTGCACCAGAGCTCAGCTTCCCAGGATCTCCACTGTCAGCCTTTAGTCATCTCGCTTGAAAAGCAAAGAAACAGAAACACACCCCCAGCCTCAGCCACGGTTTTATTGTGTGTGCCTGTTGCTGCTTGGCACGTAAAGTCACTGCAGGGAGCAGGTAATCGCTGCCTTTCCGAAGTCTGCTAAAGGTGGGTGCAGGTCTCTTTCCTGCTCCTGAAGCAAAGCTTGGCTGCACGAGAAGCGCAAGGGGCAGGACGCTGTGTAGCTGTGCCGCCCGCTGCGAGGCACGGGCTGTTACTTGTGCACCTGGGTTGAGCTTGTGTTTCACCAGGAACCAGAGCAGCCAGAAAGGATGGAAGGGGGCCGTTTTGTCTTGCTTTCTTGATCTTGCTGTTAACACATTTCTCGCCCTGCCTTGCACACCTCGAGTCTTCCCTTTGCAGAGCCTTTTGGGTGGCCGTGCAGTGTCTCCAGGCAGATGTTGCTTTCCTGCAGCTCTTCATCCTGGGGCCTCACTGCTGCTCGCTGCACTGCAGCTTTGGGATGCCAGCGCTTTTAAACTCAGCCCTTAGAGCTGCCAGGAGCGTGGTTTGGGCTTTCTCTATTATTTCACTCGTGCTGTTCCTTTCTGCCCTTCTGGACTGTGGGGTGGTGAAGCAACATTGCCATTTTAGCATGGGGGTGAGGTGAAGACCAGAGCCTGCAGTCCCTCTGTCAGGGCTCAAGTGACCGAGTTGAGACCCAAACCAAAAGTGAATTTCTAGAAGGCAGTGGCAGTGTCCGTCCTGCCTGAGCACAACATGGGAAGAGGTGAGAGCCAGCACTGCCCTAAGCCCGACACACAGGGCAGTGACTTGTGTGTGTGCCCAGGAATGGAGCCAGTTAACCTTGGGAACCTTCCCCACCGTGCCTGGAGAACCAGTGCCAGACAGCCGCAGGGAGGCCGGCTTGACTGTGTGACCGGGTGGGACCCAGGGCTAGTTCTGAGGCGTAGATTTGCCTGTGGCGTGAATCCCAGGGGTGTATTTATTCTAAGTGATGTTGAAATGCGCAGTCTGTGGTGTCTTTAGCTCAGGTGTTTGGGTCTAGCTTGGAAAGCGTATAAGAAGGGAGGTGTTTGCCAGGGTCCGTGCCCACCCTTCAGCTTCGACGGGCCCTGTGGAGGGGAGCTCACTGCTGCGGGGGGAGCGGGCTGCAAAACCCCAGGGGTGCTCAGCTGGAGCTGGCTGGCCGGAGCCGTGCAGCCCCCAGCTACCTGCAGCCACCTGGGCTGTGAGAGGACTGCGTGCTGAGCCCAGAGCGGGGAGTAGCCGGAGCAGGTCTGTGAACCCCACGGATGAGCCGTGTCCACCTTTGGGGTGCACCCTGGGACGCAGCGCGGGCTGTGTTTGCTGGGGGCCGCAGGAAGCGAGCTGTGCGCTCGGGAAATGGCGCTGGACGCGCCGCTCTCTGCGTGTGGTGCGCTTGTACGGGGCCCACGCCGAGCATCGGGGTGGCTGTGGCTTTTTTGTGGTAGCAGAGTCTGGGCGTTGGTAGGGCAGTAAGTAATCCTCCAGTAATGCCGTGTGTAGTACTGGCACCACACGCACCCCTTCTATGCAAAGGTACTGCGCATGTTCCCCCATCCTGTGCATCTTCCCCCATGCGTGCTCCTTGAACTTTCGTCTCTCCAGAAATACCACCAGAGATTGTGCAGGATTTCCTCTTACTCAGCCAGGAGTGGCTGTGACACAGCAAGAAATAACAATCCCCTCCCAGGTCACGCAGAAGCCAAGCCAGCGTGCCTTCGTCGGGACGTGGCTCAGGACACCTCGAGCCCCTCTCGCTGTCTGCGCAGAGCCCTCCGCTGCGTGCTGCTGGGAGAGGTGCACGAGCGGCTCTGAAAGACCTGGGGAGCAGTGACTGTGCAGAACAAAGAAAGAATTCTGAGATAGGTTTGTCAGCAGCAGCCCCAGATCTGCTCCGTGGTGGGGAGGCAGGCTGTGCCTGGTCCCACGTGCGGGTGAGAGCAGCTGATCAGACGGCGCTTGCACGGAGGTGGCTCGGTGGCACCAGGAAGGGCTGGAGTCTCCGAGCCTGGTCCCCGAGTCCCACACCGCTGCTGGGGCAGGGACCCGTCCTTCCTCCACCCCTTGTCTCCACCTCGGGGCTTTTCGAGTCCTTCGAATCCAGCTCGGTGTGGCTTTGTGATGCTCAGGCAGGGGTGGTGGCACACCCTGACCTTCTGCCCGCCTGTGCCCTGCAGGACCATGAGAAGCAGTACGTGGGCTTTGCCACTCTGCCGAACCAGGTCCACCGGAAATCCGTGAAGAAAGGTTTTGACTTCACCCTGATGGTTGCAGGTGAGGCTGCCGTGGATGGAGGAGGCTGGGCCACCTGGGTGCATGGAGGGGGCCTGCCCAGACCGCTCCTAGTCCTCTCAAGTGAGCACTGAGCTTCTCCGTCAGAGCGGTTGGGTGGGTGGTGAAGGCAGGGCCAGCCAGGAACTGAAGGAGAGGAAGGGAAGGGAGGGTGGATTTATACAAGGGTTGAGATTTCTTGCAGCAAAATGCCTCCCACTGCTGGAAAAACGTAATGCCCATAAACAGCTCCAGAGAGCTCATATCTCTCACTTCCTCTGGCTCAGGATTCAAAGCCTTGTTCAGAGTTTCATTTGTAAGTCAATTAGTGGGTCATGTTTGCTTTTCCCTCCTCCCCTTCGCACTCTGTCAATTAGGAGAGTCGGGTCTGGGCAAATCCACGCTGGTGAACAGCCTGTTCCTGACGGATCTCTACAAAGACAGAAAGCTCCTCAATGCGGAGGGTAAGCTGGGGCAAAGGGGGTCAAGTGGGTTTTTGTATCCCCTGTCCTAAGGACCAGCACTTTGGCTCCTTGCAACTACAGCTTGGCTGGATCCCAGCCCTGGTTTTTGTTGCTCTGCTCTCCTTTGCTGGCTGCAGGGGCACTAGGATCCTAGCAAGAAGGGTCTGGCTGTAGGGTTCTTCTGCCCCATGGAGGGAAGATGAGGCTGCAGAGCAGCACTAATCCTTTGGGTTGAGAAGTTGAGATTTGTCTTTCATTCTTGGGTGCTGGTGTGCGGTAGGGGTTCCCTGTCCCAAGTGACTGGACAACGTGTTCAGAACAGCTGGGCTACAAGCAGTTGGAAAGTTTGCGTGCCTTCTCAGAGGTCTGTCTGCCTGCTGCTGCTCTCCCTCACCACCCCTCCCTTGAGGCTCCTTAGAGGATGATCAAGGTCTTCTGAAACCCATGTTGCTCCCTGTGCTGAGTGATAAGGGGGGAGCACCTTGTCATGGGTGTGAGTTGGGATCCCCACTATTGATGGCTGCCCTTAACTCATGTGTTCCTGTTCAAAGAGAGAATCAACCAGACAGTGGAGATTGTCAAGCATACGGTGGACATTGAGGAGAAGGGTGTCAAGCTGAAGCTGACCATAGTGGACACACCAGGCTTTGGAGATGCCGTTAACAACACTGAGTGGTGAGCAGGCCAGCTCTGCCTTCCTCCTTGCCCTTAGCCACATCTGTTTTCTGTGGCCGCTTCACAGGAAGGGGTTTGGCAGTGGGGACGGGGTGCTGCTGCATCATAATCCCTAGGAGACGGTGTCCTGTTACACACGTGATTTGGTTTTGATTGAGTTCTCCTTCCCAGCTGGAAGCCCATCACTGACTACATCGACCAGCAGTTTGAGCAGTATTTCCGTGATGAGAGCGGCCTGAACAGGAAGAACATCCAGGACAACCGAGTGCATTGCTGCCTCTACTTCATCTCGCCCTTTGGGCACGGGTGAGACACCCCGCTCCGGGGATGGGGTGTGACTCAAGCTGGGGGGAAGGCCCTTGCGCCCCAGGCTTGCCTCATAGCGTGTTGTACGGTGTCCAGGCTGTTGACACAGGTGAAGAGCCATCCAGCTGCTCCCCTTGTTGAGCCCTACCCAGCCTTCCTCCTCGCTGACGTGACAGACTGCCCGTGATCAGGCAGAGCTGATCTCCCTCAGGCCTGTGGCCTGTTTTTGAAATCAGGAGAAATAGCGCCGTGCAGACTTGTATCTTCCTATCTACCTAAGCCTGACTGATGGGTAGGAAGGGAGTTTTAAGCTGCCTTCAGTCCCTGCCAGTCCTTGCTGGCTCATGTCCCAGCCTAGCGTGGAGCAGCCGTGCTGGCTGCCTGCAGCACGGGGCAGCCAGGAGTAGGTCTGTGGCCGTGGCCTGGGCAATATTTGTTCTGTAAGGTGAATGCTCAGCCTGTGTCTGCATGACGGGTTTCAGCATCTAAAATCTGAGATGGCTTTCCTGAGGATGCAGCCCTGGCTGAGAGCTGCCCCAGAGCCTTGTGGCAGTGCTGTCCTTTTCCCTTCTTGCTGGGGCTGATGGGTGAAGTGTGGGAAGCTGGAGGGGGAGCTGCCTGTTGTGTCCTTGCTAACCTCGCTAACCACGTCTCTCCTCATCCCTGCTGCAGGCTGAGGCCTGTGGATGTCGAGTTCATGAAGGCTCTGCATGAGAAGGTCAACATTGTGCCACTCATTGCCAAAGCTGACTGCCTGATCCCCTCTGAGATCCGGAAGCTAAAAGAGAGGGTGAGATGCTGTTCCTCTACAGGGGCATACCTGCAGTGGTGGCAGGGACATGCTGAGGAAGGAGAAAAGCAGCATACCTGCAAAAAAATTGTGTGCGCGCGTATATATTTATAGTGTCTCTGTGTGTGTGTGTATATATAGTACCTGCAGATCTAATTGCGGCAGTGCTACGTGATACCTCTGAGAAGGGAAGTGGTGTCTGCAGAGAAGCCAACTCTACAAGAAACATGGCAGTACAAACAAGAATAATCTCAGCATTTCTGTGTTTTTCAGTGCTGTATTTTTTTTTCTTCTTGTCTTGCATGGATGCAGATCCGGGAAGAGATTGACAAATTTGGCATTAAAGTATACCAGTTTCCTGAGTGTGACTCTGACGAAGATGAGGAGTTCAAGCAGCAAGATAGAGAGCTGAAGGTAAGGAATCGGTTCAGCAAGGGACTGCAGAGTCTGGCTCTTGGGTACACTGATTGCTCTGGAAGGAGCCAGAGCTGTCCTAAGTGTGCCAAAGTCCTGTGCTGTGCTGCTGGTACGCAGGAGGCAACCTGTATTGGTTCATCTGGTCGGTGGACTGGAGAAGAGTGCTGATGTCCTTGCTGGTGCCATGAAGTGCGGCATAAAGACGTGGGACTTCAGGTGTCCTACCAGGCAGTGTCAGTCTGTGTGGTTAAATGGAGGCTGGGTTCTGTGACACTTGTAAGCACTCGTTTCTGAGCGAAGCCGTCAGCAGCAAAGAACAGTTTGTGGGTGAGGAGGCCTCATCCCCACTCTGATACACCAGTTGTGTGGGTGTATCACCCACAGAAAGATCACCCAGGCCTGTCTGGAGGCCGCGGCAGCCCAGGCCTGACCCTTTCCTAAGCTGAGCCCACCGTGTGTGTGCGTGCTTTGTTTCTCCTGCCAGATAAAAGCAATGGGCTCTGAGCAGAGAGGAGCACGGCTTGTAGTTCCTTGCCTCAATGAGCTCTTGACCTCCATTGTCCCACTTGTTTGGTGTCCCAGCCTCTCTGCTCTGACTTCCTTGTAGTGTTTCCCCTCCAAAAAGAGATGCAGGCACCTGCAGAGACACAGTGTTCCTCAGGAGAGCTGAAAACGTCAGGCTGGGAATCGAGCTGCCTTCAGATCCCAGTGCCTGAGGCTTTTCTCTGTAATTGTGTTGTGCTGTCTCATGCTGTGGGATGCATGGATATCCCTGTGCCTTTCCTATCAGTGCCTTCATCCTCCTGTTCTGCTCTGCCTGAGCTCAGCCCTCGGAGGAGGGATGTGTGGGCAGCCACAGGCTCAGCGCTGCCTCTCATTCCAGGAGAGTGCTCCCTTTGCCGTCATCGGCAGTAACACAGTGGTGGAGGCAAAAGGCCAGCGAGTCCGTGGAAGGCTGTACCCGTGGGGCATTGTGGAAGGTAAGCACCGTGCCTGTGGTCCTGGCACTGAGCACGGGGCAGGGAGGGGTGGGCAAGGACAGAGGTGGGCACGTACAGCAGGGACTGCAGTGGGGAGTTCAGCTCTGCGCAGCCTTGACCAACTGTTGACCAACTGCGCGACCTTTGGCACGTGGCAGGGAACAGGGTAGGGTAGAGAGAGGTGCTGGGAGCTGCTGGGTCTGGTACTGCATGCAGAGCAATCGCCCTGCCTCTGAAGCCATGGTGCGTCGTGCAACACACGGCCAGGGAGGAGCCTGAACGTGGTGCCACTGCTGTGGGGATGGAGCTGAGTCTGTGAAGGTTCTTTCAAGCTGCAGCGAGACCTAGAGGGGGAGGGCAGGAGGCTGTGCTGCCACACAGGGTGTCCCTAAACTTCTTCCCTTCCAAAAGGAGAAATTTCATAGGTAGAAAAACCCTGGAATGGCTTTTGCTGTCGTTGCTGACTCCCCTGTGCTGGCACATTGCTTTAGATCTTGCAGCTTTCAATCCCCAAATCCTCTGTGTGCACTTGTGGGTTGGTGTCAGCTGCTTGGGCTGCCCAGCTGCTGGCTCTTCTCTCTTGCTGTCTCCTCTGAGTGGGCTGTACCTGGCAGAGTGTTGGTAACTGGCAGTGAGATCGGCTTTGTGAGCCCCTGGGCTTCACACAGCCAGTTTCTCCCAGCCCCGGGGAGAGAGAAATGGAGATTACCACAGCAAGTACACAGCTCCCGAGCACGTTTCCACCCAGACTCCCAAGGGCTGCCTGGGGCCTGGCTCCCCGTGGTAACAGCAGCTTTTTCAGCTCTCCAGTCTATGGCCTGCTAATGGCTCTGCTCCTCAGGGGCTGATTCAAGATCCCTGGTGGAAACCCTCCTGCCTACAGTGGCCTTTCAGTCAGTCCTAAGTTGTGAGGAGATGGCCAGTTTGTCTCCAGCAGTTGCTGCTTTCACTGGGTTATAATAATGACATCCACTGTACCTGGGAGCAGCATCCTCCCAGGGCTCTGCTATATGTGCTTAATTAATCCTCTTACCCAGAAAAAGTCCTGGGAACACCGTGACCTCGGCAGCCGGGCCTCAGGGTCAAGGAGCGCAGAGCAACATCGAGGCCTGTGCTGGGGCTGGGGGCGAGTCCCCAGCGCTAGGAGGGACAGAGCGGGGATGGGTGGGGAAGGGGCCCCTGGGGGAGTTTTATTGCAGGCCTTGGTGCAGAGAAGTGAGAAGGGAGTCCCTGGATGGGGCTGATGAGGTGTGACATCCAGCTGCTCTCCTGGTTTTGCTTTGTAGTGGAAAATCAGGCGCACTGCGACTTCGTGAAGCTGCGGAACATGCTGATCCGGACACACATGCACGACCTGAAGGATGTCACTTGCGATGTCCATTATGAGAACTACCGAGCTCAGTGCATCCAGCAAATGACCAGGTGGGCCCCTCACGCTGCCGGGGGGTTGGAGGGGTATCTCACTCTCTGTGGAGCAGGGGCCACTTTTTCAGAACGGCTTCTTTGGGGAATGGCACTGGGAAGTAAAATAGCACATCCAAGCTTTTCTCCTGTGGTCCTAGCTTGTGGTGAGGATGCTTCTGAGAATCCATGTTCCTGTCAAAGGATTCCCCACACAGATCTTGGGAAATAGGCCTGGCTGTAAATGCTCTTTAGAAGAGCTGTTCCTAGCACTGGGTGAAATACATCCAGCCTAATGAAACACGAGATAAAGCATTTCTCTGCTGGATTACTGCTGGTGCATTGCCAAAGAAGAAGGCATTCTGCAAGCTGCAATTCTGTCCAAAAGACAGCCTGACCCTTGGGATGCTGCTGTTTCTCAGACAACAGAGCCCAAGCAATTAGCAAGAGTCTTATCACATCTCCAAAGATTTCTCTGCATTATCTTGCTGTAGTTTTAATCACAAAGATCAGAAAACAGAGAACACTCCTGGGCTTTTCACTTAAAAGTCATATCTTTTCCTCCTCCCTTCCATGACTGAAATATTGGTGACAAATTTTAGGTTTAAATAGATTTTGGCTCTTCTGTTTTAAACCATCCCCTTCACTTCCTGCCTGAGCTGGGCGACTGCATGCTGCCACGTTGCAGAGCAGAAATAGCTGCACTTCACCGAGGAACGGCCCAGCGTGTGTGCAGATGTGCAGGTTGGCACGTTCTGCTCACACACGCCGCATCCCAGTACTTCTGCATAGCAGATGAGCCTGTCTTTTTCAACAGTGATAATAGGGAGTCCCAAAATAACCATGTGAAACACTAGAGATCTGTCAGAAGTGTCGCAGTTGCTATTCAGACAGGCTGTGTGTCTATTAAAAGAACAGAGTGATGAAAAAGCAATTGCTTGGCTTAAAATTCTGGTACTGTTTCTCACGCCATGGCTGGTTCTTTCTCAGCAAAAACCGGCGTGGCTGTTTCTAGCAGTGGGATACGGGTTCTTTTCTGAAGAAACCTGGGAGGAGATACCAAGCTCCAGAGCTAGAATTGACTCAGTAATGAGCAAATGGTGACTCCAAGTGGTGAGAGCCAGAACGTGGCAACTTGAGTTCCAAGTTTTTCTATGGAGAGTTCCTCCGACTTCTGGAAGAAAGTCACCTCCTTCCGCTGTCCCCTGCCAGCGCTTGTGCACACCCCCAGCCCTCATCACAGTGATACTGTGCCATGCCTCCCACCTCTTGGATACAGGGACCAGGCTTTGTTATCAGACCTGCAGCAGTTGAACTGCTCCTCTGGTTTTACCTTCCTTAAACAAATAAGCAACACACACACAAAAAAACACAACACAGTGAGCATTTAGTGGCTTAGAGATGCTGATAGACAGAAATTGGCTGTAAATGTCCCTGCTAAATTCTCCAGTGCTGTTACATAAAGTGGTCAGAATGGCCAGCTCTTCCTGGCCGTTTTTTTTTTTTCCTTGGTGTAATCCTGGTTTGAGTTTTCCCAGATAGTTTCTCCGAGTGCATCCTACACCTGTGTGCTAGATGCTTCCATAGCCCTTCCATGTGGCTGGGTGCATGCTGCCACGTTGCTGGCAGGTCTGCCATCGTGAGTGACAGCCATCATGTGGTGACACCAAAGGGCCAGCCCGAAGCAGAACTGACTGCATTTCTTCCCTCTCTGTCTCTCTAGCAAGCTGACTCAGGACAACAGGATAGAAAGCCCAATTCCTATCCTGCCTCTCCCAACACCGGACACTGAGACTGAGAAGCTGATTAAAATGAAGGATGAGGAGGTGAGACCCATTTCTGCCTGGCCAGCCTTAATGCTGGAGCCAAGTTGTGTTTCCCCAAGGTGTTTCTTTAGGATTGCCCCACAGAGGCTGTCCTGGGGCTTCCCACTCCTGCCTCCCACCATTGCGGGCTCCTGGTGTGGAGGGCAGGACATGGGTGTTGTGCCTGCCTTGCCCTCTCAGGGAAACGTGGCTTTGACTTTGATGCTTCCGTGCACTGGCAGGAATTATTCTTCTCTGAGAAATCCCTTTGTCACCCCTGAGGGACTACCCTGTCATCCTCGTGCCCGTTACGCCGTTACCCAGCACCATTCAGGGTGAGCCTCTTTGTCCAGGACCTCGGTCTTGGTCAGCCACTGTGGCTGGAGGCGCCTGGCTGTCAGAGGCGTGATGGAGAGCCTGGGACTTGGCCCTGAGGCTTTGTGCGGTGCCGATGGGATTTACTGGGCTCCCTGCCCAGCTGTCCTGCTAGACTTGATAGACTTGTCACCTGCTGGCTGTGGCTGGGGGCGGGGGGAGCCGGAAATTCATTTCATGATGCCAGCTCCCAGTGCAGGTCAGCAGCCCCAGCAGATCTGTCTTTGATCGTCTCTTTTCTGTCTCATGCAGCTGCGGCGGATGCAAGAAATGCTGCAGAAGATGCAGCAGCAGATGCAGGATCAGTGAGATGCAGGTACTTGGAGAGCAAAGGGAATCCCTCATCGACCAACCGAAGCCTGGCAAGAGCTGTGGATGTTTAAAAAGAGGTTTCCCGTTGTATAAAGACTTGTGGGCAAGAGCTGCACCCGCACCCTCTAATTTATTAGCAGCAATGCTGGCTTTGCGGTCAGCTGGGTTGTGGAGAAGGCTGTTCACTTAACTGTTTACTGATGTGTATTTCTTTTTTTATTATTCTTTCTTTTCTTTTTTTTCTCGTTTTGTTTTTTTTTTTTTTTCAAAAGGAACTAGCCTGGGAAGTCTCTAAGGCATCCTAAAAAGGGGAAAAAAAGGAAAAGAAACAGATCTCCCTTTCCCATGTACTAATCTCTTGTTTGGGAATGCTCTGGTATTTAAAGTCCTGTTTTCTCTGGTGTACGAACTTGAAGAATATCTGTGTCGATGCACGTAGATGTTTACTCCCACCTGAGGTGCTGTGCCCCTTCCCCACTCCCCTTGTCCAGGGCCAGCACAGGTGTAGTAAAGGCAGACCTTCCCTCTGGGAGTTCCACCTGCACTGCCAGGGGCCAGCTCTGGAGCAGACAGCAGGGACTGGGGGGTTCTCTGTGCGCTGACCTGCCCAGGGGGCTGCTGGTTGTCTGCTTTCCTGCCCGGGTTATTTGGTTTCTCTTTGGTTGGTTGGATGGCCGGGTTTGGTTTTCCTGCGAACTCCAGAACTTTGCACTGAGTGGCAAGGAACTGAGTCTGTCAAGGGGGTGGTTAGAAGAAAACAGCTTCCACTGCCCTCAGTTCTGGCAGAGAGGATGAGTTACTGAGGCTTACCAGCAATGATGGGAGCGAACGCCTCCCCGGCCTGCCAGCCGTGCTCTCCTCCCGTGGCAGACAGGGGCACTACAGCAGGGTGCTGCAGTGGCTGGGTGAGGCTGTCTCGTGGCTTAGCTCTGGTCGCTCTGAGCTTCTCCTGAGGGAAGGGGCAGTTTCTGAAGGCTTGTTCCAGAGGTCTGCAAGCTGCCTGGCCAGGCAGACCGCTGCAGGGAGCCAGGGGTGGCAGGGGGGCTGTGGAGAGCTGCCGTGGGTCAGTGTGGCAGGTACAGGAGTGTCACTGCACCGGGCTGAGCACAGCCGAGCAGACTTGGCGCTTCCTCCCCTGCCCTTCCCCTGAGACTCGGCCCTTCTCCCTTTCCCCTGTCCCCTGCTCTTCCTGCCTCAGTGCTGGGAAAGCTGGTGGATCTGCTGGGCAGAGATAAGAGCGCTTTTTTGGTAGCAGCTTCTGTCCTGTTTCTGCTTCCTGCAGTATTTTTAACTTCCAGTCCAGCCAGAGGAGAGCCCTGGAGTGTGATGTGCCTGACAGGGCAGGACTCACCAGCAACACTGCCGTGTGTGCAGAGAATTAGGGGCTGCTGGGGTGAGAGACGTTTGGCTCTTCCCTCCAACTCCAGGGAGTGCTGCCACGGGCTGGACCCTTCTGCTCCTTTGGCTGCCAGCCCAATTTCCCTGTCTCCCTTCCCCATTTGTATCAGCTCCTCCATCTCAGGCTTTTCCCAGCAGATCTCCCCGGGCAGGAGGCAGCATTGGCCAGGAATAGCCAAGCCCCTAACCTGTTGTTAGGTGCTGTGTTTATCTGACTCCCCCTGTGGGGCTTCAGAGCCCTGATCAGGGCTTGTCCAGGAGGTGCAGAGGCTGGCTGGCTCAGGTTATTCTCTGTACAGAACCTCTGTTCGACTAGAACATGGGCTGTAGGGGCAGGGGAGAGACCCCAACACAGTGTGGAAAGACAAAGCAAGGGTGAAAGCCCACTGGCAGAAACATGCAAGCTGGGCAGGAGCAGCATCCCAGGCAAACCTCTCCTGAGTGCCCTCCTGCTGCCCCAGGGGTGAGAAGTGGGGCAGGGGCACTGGGGATGAGCTCAGCGGCGCAAGGGCAGCTATTCTGTCCCAACAACATTTTTTTATTTCCTTCTCCCCTGTATCAGACTCAGAAGTGACATTTGGCAGTGCCAGCCTAGGAGAAGGAAAGGGCTCAGCCTGTCTTCAGTAACGTGCCAGGGCCAGGTTTTAAGGAGGAAATTCAGCCTTTCTTTCTGCGATGCGGTTGCCTGAGCGATGGAGTAGCCTGAGGTAGGAGCTTCCTCCAGGTTTCCTGGAGCTGGTTTACTGCTGCTGGAAGCAGGAGGACTGCTGAGTTCTCAGCTTTATCCATGGTAGTGTAACTGGAAACACCTTGCAGTACCAGTCCCCTCTCTTTTCATACACGAGTTTTGTCTGTTAGGGGGATGTTCTGTTGCAAATGAGCACTATTCAGCTAAAGATGTTCCTCTTTCAAACAGATTAATTCCCAGAAGAAAAAAAAAAAAAAAAAAAAAAAGGAAAAAAAAAAAAGCAAAGCAGACCTTTAGCCTTTAGCATGGACATAAGAGGGCAGACAGCTTTTATCCTGTGCTGCGTGCTGGTGAGAGCACAGGGTACTCTGGTCGCAGGCAGGCAGGATTGCTGAGCGTGTATCTGCCTTGTCCCTCTGGGTGAGGAAGTCTCCATCAGCTCAGTGCACATGGCTTCTAGATCCAGTTGATAGCGTCAGCTCTGTTCTTTACAGAGCTGAAGCCTTCAACTGCCAGCTGCAGAAGATGGCTTGAGCTGCACTTACTCAAAATGCATAGGAGTGGGGCACTAGAGACACAGCTTCTAAGAGGGGCAGAGGTGCTGTCGAAATCCACCTCTGTGTCAGAGGTTCCCGGCCCAGAGCATCAGAGCTGGGGAGCTGCCTGGCAAGGGATTAGGGACTGACTTCTTGTGGCACCAGGGGTCCAGACTCCGGCCTGGAAGGTGGCGAGTTTATAAAAGGATGAATGTTTTGTATCGTTGCGTTGAGCTGCACAGTAAGCCAAGAACAGACTCCTGAACAAATGCAGCTCAGCCATTTGGCTTCGGCAGTGAGAAGTGGGGATAGGAAGGTAATCTAACGCCTCCCCTCACACAGCCCCTCCACAGTCTCATGTGCGACCCCTGCGCTCCCAGGCCCATTCCCACGCCTCTGCCAAGCTTTGCCCTGCCGAGCTAAGGGCTGCGTCCCGCTCCGCAGAGCTGTCTGTCCGGGCTGCAGCTGGGGTTGTTGGTACGTCTCAGACCTTGTGCCTGACTAGGGAGGGAGCCGTGGCATGAACTTGTTGTGTGCTGCTGCTGTGCTGGTCCTGCCTGTGTGGAGCTTCCCGCTGCCTCCCCGCATGCCTCCCCCCAGGGAAGGAGGGGGTCCCACGTTTCGTGCTGTGCAATGGCGCTCCCTGCTCTTCTTCACAGACCCAGCTGTGCTTTAACACTGGCTTGCTCCTTCCATGTGACTTCCTCACCCCCAGCTCCATTCCTAAGCTCTTTGTTTCCCATCTGTCTGTTGGGTTATTATAATATATATTTTTTTGTAAATTTCTGTTTGAACATTTTGTCATTGTGAACAAAGAAAAATGAAACCTTTTAAAACATATCCATTTTATTAAATGATTATTATTGTTATTATTATTAATAATGTTTACTACCTGAATTGATCAGTGAAATAAATCCATTCAAAAAAACATCCTTTCTGTTTGATTTTTCAGTCCCCTTCAGCAGCATCGGTGATACGTTACGGACAGGAGAGGGCAAAACTGACTGTCCTTTTATCCAGTTCCATCAGAGCAGGCTCCAGGCAGGCATGGGATTTCTGGACTGTGTTTATGTCAGAGGCTAGACAAGATGATCCTGAAGTTCTTCTGTCTTTAAGCTTCCCCTAGGAGTGGTGTCTAAATCAGCCGTGAGCAGCTGGGCAGGATCCAATCCCAGGAAATCCACTTTGTAAGTAGCCAAAGAATCCCTGCTGTCTGCTGCATGCACAGCCAGGCCGGGTCTGGCTCTAGATTAGCTCCATGCCACACCTGGCCCGAACACCTGCCTGTGAATAAAGCAGCACCCAAATAAGTGAGATGTGGCTGTGGCTGGGCAAACTTACCTGTAGTCAGGCTGCTCCCAAGCGTAAAGCAGGAAAAAATGGGTTAGTTTGTTAGCCCAAGATCCCTTTTCCATTCTGCCTGCCTGCCACAGTGAAATGATGGGAATGATCTGCTCCAACCTACTAGAAGTGTAAAGCTTAATTGTTTTAGAGCATCACAAAGAGCAGTTACGGACAAATTCTGCTTTTGTTTACACCCTAAATTCTCCTAACAGCAGCACATTCAGGGTGCTCATTGTTTTTGCTCCGAACCACCAGAGTTCCCCCACGTTACGCTGAGTGCTGTGCACGCTGCAAGGCAATGGAGAGTTGGGCCCAGGGGGTAACAGTTTCACGATGTAATTCTGGTGGCCTCAGCCTTTAGCATAGCCAATGCCTAAAGTCAGGCCCATTGCAGAAAATGTCTGTGAAGGTGTGATGACCTCAAGAAGACAAAATTATGCCTACATTTCCTGAGATATTTTTGACCCTTGGACTTATCTGTTCAAGTATGTGTGTGATGCAAATTCTGAATGAAGGATGTGGTCAATTTTTCTCAGTAAATGCAAGCTTCGCTTGTTGAAAGCTGCCAAGTCACTTAGCTATCAAAAGACCAGTCCCTGGAGCACTGTGTTCCCTGGTCTGTTGTCCTTCCTGTGGAATCAACCAACTTTATTTTGGTGTAGACAGTGAAATGCCAAGAGTTGTATTTTACCTCTAATAAGCAAGAAAGGATGCAAAGCCCATGGGGGATCTTTTTCCTTGGCTCAAGCACTGACAGCAATGAGGTCTCTGGAAATCCATTTCTTTCAGCAGACCACTTATTAGGAGTAGATGTGTGTCACTGCTTCAAGAGAATCCTCAGGGGCAGCACACTGCAAAGTGCTAGGGCTCACCACTCTGCCACATATAGTCTTCCTGATGGGATGGGAAACCAAAGGCCACGGTGCTCATAGACTGTAGAGCAGACCAGTAACATCACCTTCCATGTTGAAGTACATTTTGAGTTACTACTTTGCAGTTGAGACTTTGTGATGTTTCTGTTGGAATGGTGTCCTCCTTTGTCTCCTTGTCTGGCCTGCTTGGTTCTGGGCACCAGGTGTATGTACCCTGGCTCTACTCACAGTAAATCATCTTAAAAGGCCAGAAAAAATGGTGGAGAAAAGGGATGTCATGCAGAAGAAGCGACTCAGCAGCCAGGACTGGAATTTCTGAGCACATTTTCTGCATATATTTGTTGTTGCTCTACATGGCTCTGAGGCCAACTTGGCACATCCAAGATGCTTATTGTGAGCCCTGAGGTGCTCAACATAAGAAATTAAATTGCCTTGTTCCAAAGGGCCAGAGGACAAAGCAGAGCACTTGGACCCACAAGAGGACTCCTCAAAGTGTCTGTGACTGTGTTGGCTGACTGTTAAGTGGGCACGTGCTAACAGCTGTGCTTTATCTCTTGTGTTTCCAAGAGCCAAAGGCTCAAACCTGAGAAAATAACATGGAGGAAGCTCTTCTCATCCACTTATGGTGGTGAAAGGCAAAGTCTTCACCCTGCAGATATTTTGCCTGTACAAGAATAACAAGGAAAGACTTTGGCAGTATACTTTGCTGTCATCATCCTCAGCATACTTGAATTCATTGCACTGCTGGTCTACTTATTACCTAGAGCCTGTGGGCACAGAATCAGAGTTATCGGTGCTGTCAGCATCTCTGCCAGCAAATGCATTTGCAAGCAGTGCCAGCTCCCATTTCTCGGAAGACCTGCTCAATGAAGACTCGGCTTCCGGTGACATGCAGCAAACTTGCAGGAAGGCCTCATGTGGGAGGTGTCCCTGGGATGAGCCTGACCCTTATCTTGTGAGCCAGCTGCAAGGGGATTATTTGGGGGTTCAGCTATGCAGCTGCAAACAGTCCTGCACTGACTGGACTGCCTTAAGACCTTTCTCTTGTGTTGTAAAGCCAGCAAGAAAGCAAGGATTGATCTGCCTTGGTAAGTCAACAAAGCTACCTTCTTTCTTTTTTTTTCTTTCTTTCATACTCTTTCGTTCGTTCGATAGATTGCATGAAAAAACAGTGCCTCATTGGAGGCGCGTGTAGTATTCTCTTAAAGAAGTTATAGCAGGCTGTGTTCAGTGATGGCATGAGACTGCAATACAAAGACATGGGTCAATGAACTGTCTCCCAGCATGGTCACAGCTTCAGATTATGCATCTGCAGGAGCAATGTCTAGTGTGAAAAGCTCCACAGACCTCCTCCCAGTGGTCAGCACTCTCTCTGTTGCCTGCGGACTGTTTTATCATGTCTATTTAAAACTGGAAATACTATTTTTTTTTTTACTTGTGGTAACAGTAAATTTATTTCTGAATCTCCTCTTGCAGTTTACAAGAATGAAGTGTTGCTTACAGATGTAATTCAGTGCTATGATAAGGCATGAACAGTTTCATATTCTATTTTTTTACTTCCTGACATGACTTTTCTTGGCTTCCCTATAAATTGTTCTGTTAGTAATGCTGAAAGTACCAGCAGCTCTTGTATGCTTCTGAGGACTAGTGAAAATTAATTTGATGGCTGCAACTAAGCCTCCCAGCATTCATCTGCTCATATATCTGCCCAAGCTCATGTTTGGAAAGATCAGGAGTATTGCCTTTGCTGTAGTGAAAGACCAAGATTTTTCACAACACCTTTTTTAACTCTGTTCTTTTCAGATCTCTGTAGTCCTAAAGTCTGTGGTGTCTACTTGCCTGATCTCCACCTCACCCACTCTCAGTGTGGGAGTGCTTGCAGGTGAAGATGAATAGAGGGATTCTCTTCTTGCCCTTCCTTGGCTTCCTCCCACTCGTGATACCTACATGCCCTCTGCTATGCAAGTGTGCCACCAACATTATCGACTGCACGTCAAAAGGCCTAACTGTAACAAAACTACCCGTTGCTTTCCGGCCATCAGCTGAAATTATCAACCTTGCTTACAATAGTCTCACCTCTATTCCCAATGGGCTCTTTGACAACCTAAAGAACCTCCAGACGGTCCACTTGCAGGGCAACCCTTGGGAGTGCAACTGTGACATCCTCTATTTGCGCTCCTGGCTCCAGTGGCAGCAGAACCGGACCTTTTACAGGGATGTGAGATGTGCCTCCCCAGCTCACCTTCAGGACCGGATCATTGCTTATCTGACTGAAGATGAGATCATTTCCACGTGCCAGCACTGGTACTGCACCCTGGCTCTCTTCTCTCAGCTCTTTCTGTTCATCCTCCTTTTAGTCCAGGCTATCTTGGTCATCTTCATCATTCTCTACCTGCGGAGATTTCGGAGGATGACTGCCGAAGCCCGGAGTACCACCCAAGATCTACACCAGCATGCAGATACCTGGCCCCTACAACAGTGATTGGCATCAGCAGAGTTAGGTTCCCTGTCCCCTTTGGATGTTGGTATGCCAAAGCCACATGGGTTGTGATACCCAGAGGGGACCATTTACTGCAGCATCTGATCCTGACTGCAGTCCAGAGCAGGATTTGGAACTGATCAGACACTTGCTGTGTTTCCAAAGAGATGTTTTGCTTCTTAATGCTTTTTTAACTCTTCAGCATCTTCATTGCTTTGCTGAACTGGAAGTAGTTCTGGTTTGATAGACTATGGAAACCATAAATTACAGCAACTAGAACTGACTCAAATGGCTCACCAGCTCTTAGGGGCTGCAGTGCTCAGTCCCTCCTGTGCTAGCGTATTTCAGCTGTGCTTTCCGCGATGCTTGTGGTTGCACTGGGTCAGGCCACGACAGAGGTGGACGGTGAATTGGATACTGGACTAGAACAACAGAGAAATACACTTTCCTTGGTGCTACCACTGAATGCTTTGGTAACTTTGGACAAGCGACTTAAGTCTTCTCCTGCCTCAGTTTTCCATCAGTGAAACGGAAAGGATGTTTCTTCGTGCCTTCTTCTTGCCTCATGCATATGATTTATTTTTCTTCTGTGGGAGAGAAGGGGACTGTTTAATACCCTACCCATTTACCACATCTTCAATCTTTTAATCTACTGCTAGCGTTAATACTGACTTCAGTTGTCCTGAGTCGGAGCGGGCCCCAGTGTTCCTGAGAAATCCCCCCCAGGCCCGGAGCTGTGGCACCAGAGGCTCCTCGGGGCCATGTCCCCAGAGACCCACTCGTTGGGGCCTCCAGCCTCAGAACCCATTAACGTGCCCACTGCTGGTTATTATGCCTCAAATATTTTTTGTAACGAAGCAAAACTGAAATAAAACAACGCTGACTGATGCTGTAAGGGGCTTTTTTTTTAATTATTATATTTTCACGCGCTCTGCAGCGCCGCCGCGCCGTGAGGCGGGAAAGGGCGGGAAGCGGCGGCCGCGCGCGGCGCTGAGGGAAGGGGCGCTGAGGGAAGGGGCGCCTCGCGCCGAGCCTCGGCGGTCGTTGACGGCTCTTAACGGCCCCTTAACGGCCCTAACGGTTCTTTAACGGCCCTAACGGTTCCTTAACAGGTCCCTCACGGCCGCCACCGCCCCCTAGCGGTCCTGGCCGGCCTCGAAGGGCGCCGCCGACCGCCTCTTCGCACCTTTAGGCTGGGGGCTGCCGAGGGGAGAGCCGTGAGGGCGAGGAAGAAGGGGAGGGCGGCAAGGAGCCGGGCTGGCCGCGGGGCCACCACAGCATGCCGTGTGGCGACCCCTTGCGCTTGGTCGCCAGGTGTGAAGGTGGAGACCGAGGCGGGAAGATGGAGCCAGGAGTGGCCGAGGCCAGCCGGAGCTGAGGTGAGGTGAGTGACATGGCGGCCTCTTCCCGCCCTTTCCTCTGTTCCCGTGTCCCTCTGGCCGCCATTCTCCTGGCTGGGAGAAGGAGTTCCATTCCGGGTTTGTTTGTTTTTTTTTTTTTTTCTTCTGGGGATTGGGTGTTGATGGGTTTTGTAGCCAATGCACCTCTTGCCAGGCACTGATCAATACCACCAGCTACTACCATGGCTGAGCAGACAGGCAGCTTTGCTGGGGGGCTAACCCTGAGGAGATGTCCAAATCGATGCTCTGTGAGGCCCCGTGACACCTTCAAATCTCTGGGATTTAAGTATGTTATTATTATTATCCCGAGGAACAAACTTTCTGCAGGAATAGAAAGCCTATTATCCTGGCTTGTTCTTCTCTGGTGTCCTTTTCCCAGAATCAAGATGCAGATATATAAAGTAGTCACACAACCCATTGTCTTCCCTCCAGCCCTTCTCCTTTTTTTTTTTTTTTTCTTTTTTTTTTTTTTTGGTCAGTTATGCAGTTCTTTTAGCTACCGTGTCCCTGTTGTCAAAGTTCTTTTCTGATCCATACAGCGTATGTAAAAAGACCTTTGCTTTCCTAATGCCACTGCCAAGCATGGTAATGAGGCAGGATAATTCCCCAGTTTTGCCTGCAGATTTTCAGCTGGATTTACCTGGGCTGGAGGATGTTGATAGTACGTGTGGGCAGGTACTGACAGTGCTGCAGGAAGGGGCTCAGTTGCTGGGAGAGGCTGGACTGGGAGCAGACACGATCCTGGTGCTGTGACTGCTCAGCTGCCTGCCTGTCAGCACTGCCGTGGGGTGCTGGAAATCCTTCAGGACTCGGTGTGCCCACAAAGGCAGAACAACTGCTGACTTTGGTTTCACTTCCCCCAGTGTCCTGACTATGCATCATTAAGTCTTGGCACATGGAAGGTAAAAAGCCTTTTTGGCATCTTTTGCACCTGTGAAGAATGTGAACAGCCATAGCAATGTGATAATAAATGGCACTGAGCGCAGAGTGATTTGTAGGCCATGGCAGCATGTCTAATCCATAAATCTAGAGCCTGCATGTCTTGTCTTCTCCTGGCTTAGAAAGCTGCATGTCACAGATGCTTTCCTGCTCCACTGCCCTGCGGAGGATCTGCTGTGCTGCTGCTGAAGGAAGGGACTGTCCAAGGCTGCACAGTGGTCTTGAAGGGGAAACAGTGCTGAAAGAGGGCAAAAATAGTTGCAAAGCTTCTTTGCAAATTCTTTCCTGGTATTAAAGCCAATCCAACACCTGGGCATGCAGGGTTGGGCTGCCTGCTGGACTGGCTGCTGCACTGCCAAAAGTTCAGGGTGCTTCGCAGCAGCATCTTTCTTTGACAGATACTGGCATAATAATAATAATAATTAAAAAAAAAAAAAAAAGGAAACTGAACCAAAGTGTGTTTGCAGCCTTCATGGTGCAAAACTCTAAACCTGAGGTGTCTAGAAAGCAGGTCAGCACTACCTAAGGAAAGGACTGAACGGCTGGGAGGTGACACAGTGGCTGTTCTTTGTTTCCAATGTGCTGGTTTTTAGGTGTCCGCATGGTGATTCTTACATGGCTTGTAGAGCAAACAAGTCGTGAAAGCAGAACAAGCTGATTTTGGGGCCTCGAGAATTTTAATTTAAAATCCCACAGAAAATCAGTTTTGAAGTCCCTTCTCCTTACAGTGATAAGGTTTATGTTTTGCCTCAGGATTGCTGCAGTTTTGACTGGGTCAACAAATGGACTGGGTTCACATGGCACCTGGGAACTTCCCCGTTTTAAATAGACTTTGATAGTTCCTGCACCCCTCATTTGTAAAATATAAAACACATAAAATACATATATTTAATATAAAATACATATAAAAATACCACATTTGTACACATAAAGAACAATTTGCTAGCATTCACTGCAGGGCTTGATCATTGAGACAGACCAATTCTGTGCAACAGTCAGGAACTAAGCAGTGCTTGGAGATCTTGTGGAGGCACGTCCTGTAGAAGAATGTCATATTCCAGTCACACGTAGTTACAGCTCCGTGCTTTCTGTGTGCCCAAGTGGGAACATTTAGTAGATGCCTTGGTGGCAGCCTGGTCTGGGATTTGTTGCATTGCTTACAGATTGCAAAAGACATTTTTCATGGTCATTAATTTGAGGCTACCTGGTCTTCTTCAAAACCCTGACTCCCCTTCAGGATTGAAGTATGCAGGGCGTCCCAGACAGAGTGCCAAAGAAAGCAGTGCTAATTCAACATCATGGGACATCTCATCTGTCCTAGGGTACATGGGAGAAGAACTATTTCAGATATGTTTAGAAATGGCTTTTACATTTTTGTGTATTTGCATATGGAAACTGAAGCTCCCTCAGGCTCACAAGTCTTTTTATTATTTTTATTTTATTTATTTATTTATTTTAAGTCTTGGAGAGGAATGGAGAGCACAAACTCTAATTTAATAGGTTTCTATGAATGATTAGCTGTCTTGAATAAATGCTTTGAGAGCATCAGGTTGCAGTGTTAAGGTTCTTTTTGAAGCTAATGCGTTCATACACGCTGTATAGCTAAAGAAAGGTATATATTCCATGGAAGGGTATGATAGAGCTCTGCTGGAAGACCAAAGATTTGAGTTTCAGTCCAAACCAACAAACAATAAAAACACCAAATCGCCCTCTTTAAATCTACAAGTCTTTTGTTTGTTTGTTTGTTTTTTGTTTTTTGTTTCTTTGTGTGCCTCATGGTCTGCTTCAGTTCGGAAACGTTTGTGGCTCTGGGAACAGAACACGCTGGGAGGTATTTCTTCATATTCCCATACCGCCGCGTTAAGCCGAGTTACCAACCAGCCCGCCGAGAACGCCCTCTGGAGATCCGTGGGGTCAGGCTGCGTGACGCTGCCCTGCCGCCCGTCCGTCGCAGCTGATGATCGCTCCTAACTGCCCTGCCACAGCTGCTTGGTGCCATACACTGTCGTCCCTTCTGCCTGGAAAGAAGGCTCTGCCCACTGAGTAAACACTTTCTCGAGCCGATACCCATATCGACATGCAGTCGGGCTTTGCTCGGAAGAGGGCAGCAAATAGCTTTTAATCTCCTGCTTGCTTTTAGCAAAACCAACGTGAGATGCGGGCTAGGGAGAGGATGAAGGCAGGTGCGGTGTCCAAGCAGCAGACGCTGCGTTTTCAGGCCGTGACTACTGGTTGAAATAGTCCCTTTCTTGTTGGCATTCCAAAATACCAGGCAAACCGTGGCAGGGAAATGGGTGTCATGTTGTGAAGGCTGTGATGGAAATAGTGTTGATTCTCTGGGCTGAGGTACCATTTGACACCGATATCGCCCGTTGTGAATCATAGCCCTCGGTTTGGTTGCCTCCCTTGTGAAAAGCTCTGCCTGACTTCGGGGAGCTTTATCCAGCAGGGGCTTTTGCCTCCATCACTCTCAAACTCACCAGGAGGTGCTGCGGGTGCCCACACTGGCTCTGCGTCTCCATTACCTGATCTTTCAACACAGTGTTAGCAAAATAGTTTTTTTCCCAGGATGAGACTTTAATTCCCTCCCATTGATCATGGCCAAAGTAGAGAGCTCAAATGGAGATTTTATTCCAGAAACAATGCCCCCCTTATGTGCTGTGGCACGATCTCTGTGAATGAACCTGCTGGTGAAATGAAGGCTTTTCCCCAGGCCATTTTGTACCTTTCTCAGGTGAATCTTCGTATTTGATCAGCTGCCCGGATTCTTGCAGGGAAAGAGAGGGGACATAAAGCATCAAGTCTTTGTGTTCCAGGGAGCGTGAGACAAAGTGACAGTCACAGGGACCGGGCTTCATACTGAGTTTGCATAAATCACCCAATGCTGCGGCAAGAGTGTCTGCATTCAAACCAGCGAAGCGGAGGGCCGCTTCCCTGTGCGGCTGTACGTGGTGCTGTGCCTGCTGACGCTTCCCTCCAGGTCCAGTCCAAAGCCTCCACCCTGTGCTGGCTGTTCTCAAACCAGCGCTGTCGTCATCCTTCTTGCCTCATCCCCAGCCCCGCTGCCTATTCTGTTGGTACCTGCTCTTCCCCACCCTACCAAGTGCTGTCAGCATTTCCCAGGCTGTACGTAAAGCACAGCTCGCTGCTTTGCTGTGTTTGGTACTTTGCTGGCCAAGCTGCACCAAGACCAGCACAGTGATTAATTTGGTTAGCCAGTGCAGAAGGCTTTGAAAGCAAGGCAATGGTGAGCTAGTTCACTTCCTCTCCTCTCATCCCCTCTGCCACTATGTCAAGGATGACGTTTTAATGATCCCTTCCTTTCCTCTTTGCCTGAAACCTGCAGAAGTGCAAGAAGCAGTGCTGTAATTTCTGTGCTCCCTACCCCTAAATGAAGGGAAATTCCCTCTAAGTGCTGTGCCTGCACCTCAGTCTGCAAATCCCCCTGTGATTTCCTCCGGTACTTCAGGTAGAGTTTTTGCATCTCTCCATTGTCTGTAATTCGAAAATAGATCATGCCACCTGCGTGGATCGGAGAGAAGGCTCTGCACGAAGCGCTGCACAGTTTGAAATGTTCACACTGTGGGAGAAGTCAGGTCCCTCTTTGGGCAAGCTGCTGTGTGTTGCAATGAACAGGTGCCTCAGTTTTGGTTCTAAGTGTGCAGGGGAAAATGATGTGAAGATGCAGCTGCTGAAAACATGTGTAACTCGAAGGCAGGGGAGCAAGGGAGTGAAATCCTAGCCCTGCTCTGTGCTGCCGCTGACTTCAGTAACGCCGGGATTCCCCAGGCCTTTGGAGGGTGCCAAAGAGAGGTGCTGGGCCCTGCCCGCAGGCTGTTGCGATGGCTGTTGGTGAGATCCAACGCGGGAAGGCCCAGCTGGGGGGTGAGGGCGCTTGGTTGTGCACGCGGTGGTAGTGTGATACCAGTTACATACAGTAAGGCAAGTGTTTCTAAAGCCACCAAAAGCGTACAAGTGCTGTCAAAATGAGAGGAAATTGGGATGAAAATTGGGCAGCGTACCCCCTAGCCTGGTTCCAGCGGTTAACTAGCTTTCTTGTGGAAAAAATTGCATGTAATTGTAATCACCGCTCGTCTGTGGGTTTCCAACATTCCTGCCTTGCCTTGCCTCTGTCTGTAGGTGTCTGCAGGGCCCCACGTGCCAGGCACTCTGTGTTCCCAGGGAAATTGTGAAATCCTTGTGGGACGGGAAATCATCCGGGATGTTTCCCACCTTAGATGGGGAGGAGGAGCTTCAGTACCTGTGAACTAGAAAACAGACATTAAACATTTCCACAGGCTTTTTGGTCCCGTTTAAAAAATAGTTACTTCTACCAATTGTTCCTTCATCTTGACAATTTGGTGCGTTCTGATGAAAATAATACTTCGGGGTACGGGTCCACCAGCATTTTGCCTTGTACAGCGAGGAGGGTCTGTCAGCTGAGGGGTGTTCTCTTGTGTGTGGCGAGACAGCAGAGGAACAGAAAGTTGAGGATGGGGTCAGTGATCTCTCCTGGTGGGACTGCCAGTGACCACAGGGCCGGGTGGGCCGCTGCTGTTGAGGAGCTGTGGCTCGTGGTCCCACCCGGAGCGTTAATCTCCGTGGAGTTAACATTTCAGACGGAGGCTGGGTCCGGCCTATGTCACAGCCGTATTTGGTTGTGCAGGTGGATCCACCTGATGGAAGGAGTGCGGGGTGACGGCATTTTGGGTTGCTCCCCTGGAGAGCAGAGGGCTTTTGCCACTCGGATGCTGAGAATTTATTAGCTACAGCAATCCACCGGGCTTGGAAGGAGTCCCAGCAGCCCTGGAGGTGCTGAGCTGCACGTGTTGACACACTGGGAGTGCGGGACCCTCCGTGTTCCTCCTATTTCAAAGGAAACGGCAGTCAGCGAGGGAACATCTCCCGTGCTGGGGAGCGGGAGTGCCCGGCACACAGCAGCTTTTGCTGGGGGAAGAGGGCAGGGCAGGAGGCAGCGTCTGAGGGGAGCAGGGCGGGCAGGGGCCCTGCAGGCCGGCCTAGCCCCGGGGGCCTGGCGTTAGCACAGGAGGGGCTTGGGCTCCTCCTGTGCAGCCCCCCAGGGGCTGGGGCGAGGGCTCCCTGGGCTGTGCGAGGTGCTGTTAGGTGCTGCGCTCTGCCGGGTCCCTGCAGCCCTGGCACCAGCAGGGCGTGAGGGGACTCCGTGCACACAGACCTTTTGGTAAGCTCTTAACCAGAGAGAGAAGAAAAAAGGTGTTTTCCTGACGGCAAGGAGCTCGGTCTGGGCTGATTGCTGAGTTGCCTACTGAGTTGGCCTTGCTGTATCCTCAGCAGTTCCTACAGATGGGAACGAGTGGCAAGAATAACACGGGAGGGAGGTTACACACTTGGAGAGGAATGCCAGGATTTCCTTGCCTCTCGATGCTGGTTCACCTTCCTGGCTAATTCAGCCCTGGCTGAGTCCAGCACAGCAGGAAAGGGAGGTACTTTGCTGGGGTTGCTGCACCCTCCCAGATACTGTCAGTTTGTGTCAAGTTGTACATAAAATAAAACATCAACACTATGGGAACTGCTGCATGTGAGCTTGCAATGGTGAGAAAAGCAGGAGAACCGTCTTGGGGGCTGCCACGAGGCATGCCTCAGCCTCACAGCAAAGCAGCTTTTGCAGGGACTGTGAGCAAAAGGAAAAAGCTGAAATCTGTTGTATTGAGTAGAGTTATCGAGAAAATTAATCTCGGAAGCATGCTAAGTTTGAACATCTGTAAGCGCTTTGAGACTGGTGAGTGAAAAATGCTGGGCAGAGGGAGAGGGTGTATCTGTGGTTCAGAGCAGGGGCAAGGATATACCTCTTGTCTGCAGCTTGGCCATGCAGGAACTCCTGAAAAACTATTTCTTTGCTTTTAAAATGTATCTGACTGCACTAAGTGGCATGACGTTCTCAAAATGTTTTCCTTGGCTTGTCCAATGTCTCCTGGCTTCTATTTCTTCTCTTCTTTCCCTATTCTTTGCAAATAATTCAGTTTGAACCTTACTTTACTTTGTTTAGGTTTAATATTTCCCTCAAATATTTAAGACTATGATACTAATCTTGAGCAGCAAGCCAAGGAATCACAGAAATTCTGTGTTAATGTCTCACCCTCCTTTTGCTGCACAAAGGCTTCCCTGAGCAGATCTGTAAGCTCCCCAGCTGCTGCTCGTTGCATCCTAACTCCGCATAGAGGATTTGCTCTGAGTTCCCTTCTGGATGGCGAGACCCTTTACAATTGCTGCTGTTCCTCCTCTTACCCACCTTGTGCTGAGCGTACTGTTCTGGGGGGGTTGGGGACGTGCCTGCTCTCACGGTGTGCGTCAGCAGCAAGGCTGGGATTGAACACTGCTGCTTCTTGCATCCGCTTCCCGGGAATTGGGAGGGAAGGATGCACAGCCCAAGGTGGTTGCATTGCGTGTAGCTCTTCCTCAGCTTCTCGATATCTTGCACACTGCAGGAGAGGGACGGTATTCTCCTCTTCTTCAGGTAGGTTTCGCCTTGTCCAGAGCTCAGTGCCTGTGGTTAAGTTAGCCTTCAAGTTCCCTCTAGGTTTTGGTGTAACTGGGCTTGGAAGAGTTGGTGCTCCAGGCTGGCACCTGTACTGGGGGCACTGCCTGTGTTCAGGGCTTGTGCATGGAAGGCTTTAGCTGCCACCTCATAGAAGTTTCATAAAATGCTGTCACGAGTCTTCTCAAAACATTCATATCCTGGATGTGACCTGACGGACAAGGGGACAAGGGCATTTTTCAGTGTGCGGTGCAGTCGGGAGCTGCTGTGTTGGGGTGACATCTCTTTAGCTTTGGTCCTGCTGAGCATGAAATGCACCCTGCAGTCTGGCAAGGCGCAGAACTAGCGGTGGGAGCAGAGCTGGCACAGTGTCCTCTTTCAGTGGGCAAGGGCAGCTGGATGTTGCTCCCAGCGGGTCTGTTTGGCCATCAAGTAGCTTTATTTCTCTGCTACACTGCAACGATGCGCACAGCTCCACTGCTTCCGAACCATACCACCTGCTGAGGGCTGGGTCTTCAAGCCTCTGTCTGTGGCTCGTTCTTCCTCAGCCATTCTTGCTGGAGGCTGAGATACAAAGGCACTCGCAGAGCTCACAGAAGGGAGGCCAGAGTGCATGCCTGCCCCGTAAGATAATGCTTCTCCACCTACGCCTGGCATGGCTGTGTTTTTCTAGCTCGTTTGTGGTTCTGTTGTTCTCCCGTTGCACCCCGTGCTGGCTATAGCAATTGGCTAAATCATTCTTGTGTTCCTCCCGCAGGACCCAGGCACAAACCCGGCCAAGCTTTTCCTACATGTTTGCAGATGGACCTTTGCCCTTATGGTTTGCCTGGCCCCCTCTCCACCCGTGGATAGGCACTTCAATGCATGAAGTGGACATTTTCCAGCCCTGAGCTGCCAGAATTAATTAACCTTCTGCTAAGGCCAGGCCAGTCTTTCTGGGAAACAAGATCCACCAGGCTGTGCATTCCACAAGCCTCTCTTTGCCTGGCGTCTTGTGTATCGGTACAGGAAAAATCCATATATTTGTGTTCTGGGATTGGAGGGCGCAGAAGCCTGGGGAAGGGATCGAGTTCCTCAAGTCTCCCTGCTGTCAGCAGCTGCCAGGAACTCGCCACAGGAGAAAACCCACCAAGTGCTGCTGGAGATGCCTTGGCTTTTCCTGGGTGGACATGGAGGCCTTGTCTGTGGATGCACACACAGTTTTGCCCATCTCCTCTGAGAAGGAGCCGAGTCTTTCCTTCCCTGCAGCAGAGCAGTCCTTGCACAAGCCAGCTCCCAGAGCGTCCTAGGAGTGCCTGGCATGACTGGGCACAACCCTGCTCTCCAGCTGAGCCCTTGTCCCCTGCCTTCTAGCTGACAGGCTCCCACTGCTTTCTGAGGGGGACAGGAGGATACACGGTTTTCCTCTGAGCTCTGTTTAATTTATGCAGTACTCCTACTGGTCAGACCCCTGGAGAATAATGTTATTCCGTCACTGCCCTTTTGGGCCATGGGGCCCGGTTCCCTTCTGTGCCTCGAGTTCCTGAGGTCCTTGAGCTAAAATCCTCCAAATGACACATGGGGACAGAGGCTGGGAACTGCTGAGATATGCTGGGCTCCGGTGGCCCAACCCCGTGTGGGGAGATGAGTGTTCAGTTCTCCATGGTGGACTTTTATCTTCAAACAAAATAGCCCTTTCCACTGTGCCCAGTGCCTTTGTGTGTTTTCAGGCTCATACAACCTGCGTCCCTGTGCTTTGTCTCAGGGGGTTAGCACTGGTGCGGGAGGGAACAATCGCGGGGCTGTTCTGTCTCCTGACACATCCGTGCCTGACTCCCGTTGCTATCATGCTGTATAAGGCCATTTGTCTCCTCTGTGGGGCAAACTGCTCCCCTCCAAAAGCCCTAATCAAGCAGAACGCTGGCCAGACCTGTTCCTGTCAACTGAGCCTGTCTTTCCTTGTAAGAAAAAGGAGTCTAATAGTGCTGTCTTCCAAAAATAATAATTAAAAAGTGTAAGCTTGCATGAAAGCATGTAATGCTCCGGAGAAAGAAAGATAGGGACCTTTTTGACTTGTGATGGGGGCAGGATACAGAGCTGTTTGATTAATGTGAGGAAAAGAAAACAGAATTTACCTGTATGGTCCACTCCTGCTGAATAGAGGCTGCAAATCCCCCCCCCCTCCCCGTACCGTGAATTGCAGTAAATCAGGACAAGCTGAGAAGGCTTTTTTTTTTTTTTGAAAGGGCCTTGGTTGTCCAGCCATTTTTCTCCCTTGGTGCTGCTTCACGCCACTTCTGACTTTGATTAATAGGTCTCTGAATAAAATGTTAATCTAACTAGGGGTCCTTGGCCCACCCCTCCGCCCTCCATGCCCTGCTCCAGAAATATCAGAGAAAACACACAGAGGTTTTGTCTCCCTGCAGAGCACTTGTAGCTTTTGATTAATGGGTGGAAGGGCCCAGCTCCAGGTTCGTGGCATCTCTCCCGACTGCAGAAAAATAAGCAAAAAGTCACCAAACATGACACAGAGAAGGAAAGTCCCAGGAGCTGCAACGAGCAGAAAGAAAGGAGGGAGAACAGCTTATAGTTCAAGATGTACCCCAGTGTAAGTTTTGGTATTTGTGAGTCTGAGTTCAGACCCTCATCTCCACTTTAACCTTTCTTTATAACGAGCTCAGCCCGCATTGCTGGATTCAGCGGTTCCCAAGCTCTGGGATGTCTTAACTTCTAGTGTTTGCATCGTGAACTACTCTGCACGTTGCCCTGGGCTGACACTTCAAGCGCACGTGTTAAGAATGGCTGAGATGGCTTAATAAAAAACTCAGCCCGTACACTTCAAACAGGACATGTGTTTCCCCTCTTCCCCTTCGAACTCCAGCCCATTCTCTGAATCAAACTGGAGCTTCTGAAATGATCAGAACCATGTGTTTCATTCCCGTTTTCTGGCCAGTATTGAACTCCGAATACTCTTGTATTGCTTTCATGTGGAGGCCAGACCTTCTGGGAGCTTTTTCTTTCAAGGTGGGTGATTTGGTAGAACTACATACATCAGAAGCTACTCACACGAGGCCTTGTCTACACTGGGTGAGTAGACTTGAGTGGGTAGGGAAGTTGGAATGAGCTGGCTGTGTTAGTCTGGAATAAGAGCATCCAACTGGAGGGCTCATCAGAAAAGCTGCTCCTGGGGCTAGGCTGAAGTTATGGTGTGGGATACACATCAAGTCTGAAGGAAAGTGGGGACTGTCACGTGTACCACCTTACAGCTCCCTTCCTCTGCATGTCTTTTTTTCTTGCAGGCAGTGCCCCCCTACATTCCTGCGTTTTGTCGTGAAGCAACTGGAGCAAAGGTTGTCACAGCACTAGGATCCAGACTGGGCTGTAAGGCAGGTGGGCTTTCTCGTATGCCTGCTCAAAGTTACAACAGTGTAACTAGGGAAAAGCTCACACCATTGAGAAAAGAAGGGGGAAAATCCCATTTTGGTGTTCCCTGAATGTTTTGAGCCTGGATTTTTGGTCAGAATACATAAAGAGCTTTAGTTTATGCAGCTGTAATAATCCCTTGTGCTAAGGAAAAGTCCTGCATCCTCAGCCACTGGAGGAAGCTTTCAATTACGAAAAATTGACCCTGGTACCATGAGGTGCTTCCTTCACCTGGAGGGAGTCCATGAAGCAGCGTGGCCTTTCCTGGCATGGGTGCGGAATCAGGACAGTCCCTGTATGGCTTTTCTTCTCCTCTTGGCATCTCCCTGGAGGCCGTGTCAGCCCTTGATGGCCCTGTCATCCAGCTCACTCAACGACTGACATGCCTGGAGGATGCAGCCGTCCCTGCTGACAACAGCTTTGTTTCCCACGTGATGGATGGCTTTGTGGCCCAAGCCTCGCCATTGTCCGCCTTGTGGCCTCGCTTCAGCGATTCTTATCTCTGCCCTGGGTATCCACTCCCTGCAGCGAAGGTGAGCAGTCGCCAGTGTTGTGCCTGCTCCCTGGGTGCCTCTCCTGGATCGGGTTGGGGGGAAGGACAACGGGCATCCTCTTGAGGTTGAGTGAAGCCAAGCTGTGCTGTTTGCCTGGGCCTGTGTGGCCTTCGGCTCTTATCGGCGACGGGAAGGCAGATACGAGGGATTCTTTTCCTTAGTCAAACAGTCGGTTGTATAGGCAGTGTGGAAGCGCTTGTGTAATTACCATTCTCTGGCTCTCACACCCCTATCTTGTAAATCACCAATCCATCACAGCCCTCCTCCTTGTATTGTTCTATAATTAACTGGACAAACTACAGGAGCATTGTCACAGCTCCCCATTTACAGAGGAGGGACAAAGGCTTGAAGGAGGATTTCAGTCCCCTTCAGCTTTTTTCCTCCTCTCCTGAGCTCTTTTTTTCTCTATCTTCTGATCCATCTTATGACTCTAAAGATGCCTCACCTGCTTCTTTGAATGAGCGCTTATTTGCAAACCCGTGATCAACACAGAAGGAGTGGCCACAGAAGGACAGACAAAAGGATTTTTACTCTTGTCCCGCTGCAGATGTGTGCACGTGTGCTCAGTGCACTCCCCAGTGCAATGAGCAGCTCGGTTCTTCTGAGCTGTTTTTAAATTATTTCCCATCGCAGGTTTTGGTCAGGGAATTGGCTTTCTGGTCTGTAGGCCAGGTGCGTGAGACTGCTGGGCAATGACAAGGGTTGGTTAAACTCTGCAAGAGATGAAGGCAGAAGAGTTAACTGAAACTTTCCCTAAACTGGGACAAGTTACTTTGGTTTTTGGCTGTTCCCATCAGCCTTTGGAGTGGGCATCCTGCTCCATTGCCCGGGGAGAGAATACTGGGATATGGATCAGGAGAACTGGGCTCAACTTCTCTTGCTTCTCTGTCTGGTTTCTCCTTCTTCCTCTCTTGCCTGTGTGAGGGATTTCATCTTTCAGGGTGTTTATCTCACTTTGGTGTAAAGCACCTGGCATGCGGTGGCCCTTTGTTTGAACTGGAAGCTTTAGACGCTGGAGCACTACAAATAATAATGCTTTACAGACCCTTTGTGCTCTTCCTCTGCAAATTTCCAGGAAAGGTCACAGCTCTCAGGCTGCTGCTCTAACAGCAGAAATCAGTCCTTTGTGTTGAGGGTGTCATGCAGCCAGCTGTGCTGACCCAGTGGGCAGCTCTTGGAGCAGATTTTGGCTCAGAGACTAAAAAATCTACTTTTCCTCCTTATTTAAGGTGTCAGGAAAGTCTGTTGGATGCAGTTTATGTCTCTGTCCTCTGCTAGGCCAGGTCTTATAATAAAAACCAACAAAGTTGCTTATTTAACCTCCATCTCTAAAATCCTCATTTCCAGCTCTGAGGAGCTGTGTCAATGAGACCTGTCCATCCCGTGGCAACTCCGGAGGAGCGACCTGAAGCTGACCTCCGAGCCATGGGGCACCTCTTAGCGCTACCCACATCCCGGTGACCTGGTCACCTGTATTAATATCTGAGCACACTGCGTTCCCTCTTGTGAGGCCAGTGAAGCACAGGGTGTCTAAGCTCCGCTGGGAAAAAGCTTTTGCCACTTCAGTACATTTGAATGGAAAGGGGAAGACCTGTTCGTGTTTATTTTACAGCCCCTTTTATTGACTTGATTTATAGCCTGAGGCTGCGAGTTAATTGAGGTCTGGTCCAGGAGACGGCACCTGTGAAGGGGAGGCGCTGCCAGTGCCACCACAGGGAGAGCTCACGGGGAAGTGCTTTTATAAAGCAATATTTATTGTGAGCTCTGGCCCTTGCCGTGTGACAGCGAGCAGTGCTCTTGCCACCAAAACTGGTCATCTGGGCTCAGGGAGCGTCCTTAGCTCACCGTGGGTGGCAGGGACTGGGGGCAGAGGTTAACCAAGAGAAGGCGCTTCTTCTTGGCGCGCCCTTTATTAAAGCGTCCTTCTGCCTGTCTCTTACGGGCGAAACCTAGTCACCTGTGTAAGTGCGACTGTCATCGCCCTCTCATGGAGCCCTGGCAGTTGTTCCCATAGCCTGAGAGCAGTTGCCTTTCAGTGCGCACCGCCTGGGCCTGCAGAGCAGATGCCAAGACCAGCTCTCCTCTTTTGCTGCGTGCTACACCGCCGGTGCAGAGGAATACACTGTATCTACGTGCAGAGTGTGTGCCGAGACAGGCAAGGGAGCAGGGCTCTCGGACAAGGCAGCTGGCTCCAAAACAGTGCTGGGAAAGGGCCTCTTCAGCCCAGTGCCACCTTAATGAACAAAGAGGAAGTAACTGCTGGGGGTGGCCGAGGGCTAAGCCTGCCGTAAGCTGGTGGATCTCTCTAGAGGGGCTGGTTCACTCCTTTCTGTGTGGGAAACAGCATTGAGGCTGTGGGGTTTTGCAAAACCCCTTGTGCAGGTGCTCTGAGCCAGCTCTGACGGCTCCTGAGCAGTTGGGGCCAAGAACAGACTGGAGCTGAAGGAAGCCGTAATCTCTGCTTGTTGGTTTGAGCTGCTGGGGCCTGAAATCTGTGTATCGTCCCTACTGAAGCGTTGCTAAAGGAGGAGTGTTTCCTTTTTGTGAAAAGCCCTGATAGACCAGGGAGAAAGTTACAAAGCCTTCTCTTGCTAGGATGGCCCTGCCGCAGATTTGACACACAAAAATCTCTGACACCAAAAAAAAATAGCTGTTTCCTTCCAGCTATTTACAGCATGCCTGTATGACAAGTAGTGCTGTGCAGCCACTATTTCCTTCCCAAGGAGACCCTTTCTTGCTCTAGGAGGGCCCTTTTCTCCTGGCTTATTGCCGGGAGGGCAAAGCAAGCAGGTAAAAGTACTGCCAGATGAACCAGGCGGCTTCCTTCCCCTCCCAGGCTTGCATGGAGCAGCTACCATGGTTTCATTCCTAGCACCCAGTCACTCCTTGGATGCCCGGTTCAGTAAAGTCCAAGTGAACGGGGTGGGACAGCCGGATGCTGAACGTATGGAAATCAAAAGAAGGCGAGCTTGTTGAACGACAAATGTCCCCATGTCCTTACTTCCCAATGCTGCTACAGGGATCAGCTAGCCCATCTCTCTCCTTCCACATGCTGCTATCTGAAAGCTTGGCCGGGGTTCTAGGGAGAGGCAATATCCTTTCTCAGATGAACTGATACAGCCAGGAAAAGCAGAAAAGCTTTGAATGCATGAACTCGTCTTAAAATCTGAATACAATCTCAGTAAGCTTTTTCATCTGTAGGATGTGCAATCTCATTTCTGGGCCTCAGAGGAATAGTTTGAGGATTACTTTCTTTGTCTTGCACATACCAAACCCCCTTTGCTCCGGGAAGCCCTGTCCTGAAGGGAGACATCTCACAGATGCCGCACGTTCTTTGGGCTGTAGTTGTACTCGCACTGCAGCCCTGCGACCATGTTGCTCCTTGTTTTGTTTGTGTTTGTTTTCAACTCCTTTAGGATGCTTTTCTGAGGAGTCCCTTTAGAAAGTGGCCTTGCTGGAAATGAGAATGGATTTTGTAGCGTAGAATTTGTCTGAATGGTGGAAAGAAATGCTGAGATCAGCCCGGCCAGCGCGAGCAGAGCATATTGATCTTGGCGTATTGCTGCACTGGCTCTCTCCCTGCCCAGAGGAGAGGCCCAGAGTTCAAAGGCTGACACAGCTTTAGCAGAGAGCCCCCGTTCTTCTCTCCTTGTCCCCTTCGTCAGCCTGGGGGGGAAGCTGCCCTGCTGGGCTCAGCAGCAGTCCCCAGGCACCTCCCGGTGCTTCTCCCAGCTGGCAATGAAAATCAGAGCCCATGGGGGGCTGCAGGAGGCTGCTGCTGGGCAGGGCAGCCCAACGTGTCCCTGCAGAGCTGAACCTCCCAAATTCTTGGCCGATCGGCTCACTGGAGCTCTGCGGCAGGGATCTGTGTGCCTAATGCATCACCAGCTGGCACGTACAGCAAATAAAAAGAGCAATTTACCGTCCATTTCTCTTGTGCAATGGGCCTTTTTCGTTAAGCCATCAGCCCCTTTATGTTTTGCCATCAGAGTGCCATAGTACAGCCTGTTTTCATCTGTTTCTGGACATCGCTTGAGCTTTCAGGACACTTGTTTAGACCTAACCAGATAGTTCGGTCCCCTCTTTCACTCCGAACAGAGTGCTCATGGGCCGTGCTGCTCTTCCCCTGTCCTATTGTAGTGCTGCAACCGAGGGGCCGAGGGACTGCAGTATGCACTGAGGGCACTGTTCCCTGAAAACAAACCCAACCGGGGTGATTTGGGACACGGCTTAGGCTCAGCCCTGCCCTTGCTGACTGGGGAAGGGCTGGGAGCAGCAGGGACGGTGAAGTTCAGGACGGCACTTGCAGGTCGTCCCTCACGCGTGATTTCGTGTTGGCCCTTTGTTGCCGGGAACCTGGCCAAGCCGAGGAGCGGGAGGAAGTTTTCTGTGCCGAGGGATGGGCTGGAGATCGTTGTTGTATCTGGGGCCACGGGCTGGCAGAGAGCAGGGGCCTTCCTCCCCCTTGCTGCTCCCACCGGGCTCATCCTCCTCCCGGTGGTCGGCAGAGGGCACCCCCAACCTGGAGAGCTCCTCGGGATGCCCTTGCTCAGCCGTTGCCAACAGCGAGCAGGGAAGGAAAACGGGACATCCTGCGGGGGGTGGATTTCTGCCCTGCGAACTGCTCCCAGGCACACCTCCCCCCGGCTGCTCCCCGCAGCCAGCAGGGCTGCAGGAATGGCCCCAGGGGCTGCTCCAAAAAATGTCACCGAATCCTGCTGCCTGGCTTGGACATCCGCGGCTGGCCGTGCTCGTCTCTGCTGCCAGTGACCGAGGCAAAGGTTGTTGTTGGCAGGGTCACTGGCTGGATCAGAAATAATAGGTGCGTGGGGAGCGACTGCTGCTTCTGCCCTTCCTCTGCTTCATGATTCAGGTGGTCTGGAGATGTTTTATATCTCAGGGTGCATCTCTTCTGCATTTCAGCCCTTGTGATCAAGAGCCAGGCCATTTAAGAGTTAGTGCTGCCTATGGTAGAGCTTCCTACAAAACCTTCACTGGGCTTTTTCAGACTCTGCTCCAAATTCATCTAGAAAAGCAACAGAGACTAGAAAGCTACAACAGAGCCATTCCTTGGAGGTTTCTTTTCCCACATGGACATGTGGAAAAGAATCCCTATTACAAGTTATTTTTTTCCAGTCCTCTGGAGAATTCTTCCTGAACCAGTGCAAACACAATGTGACTTTGAGATACATTGCCTCCATAAAAGCAGGAGGATTTGGCTCAGTGTTGGAAAAGGCAGACAAATCTGTATCTGTATTTAGTCGCTATTGACACTGCCATGCCATTTAATTTGCATAGGTAGAGAATCTTCCTGCCAGCCAGTACAGAACTGTTTATCTCAAATTCATCGATTCGGTGTAAATGCTGGATATCACTAGATGTGCTTTTCTGAAACTGAATGAAAGATGCTGCTGTAACCTGCAGAGACAACAGTGCTTCTGGAAAACTGTAGAGCCAGTGGGCTGGGAGCTTTGTAGTGTGCTCTGTGTAGATCTGTTGGATGCAGCTCAAACCATGAATGTGTTTGTGGATGGGGTGCGGGACACAGATAACCAATCACAGGTGGTTTGGGTTAAGGTAAGTTTCTCTGCTGTGATTTAATTTCATGTAAGTTCCCCAGAACAGCTTTGTTTGATCAGGAGAGCAGGCCTGACATTCATATCTTCAGTACGGCACCAGCGAAGTCTGTCTGTACCTCTCTTCGGCTCCTAACTTACCACTTTTATTTCTGGCATCAATTGTCCCAGAACAACGTAGGTTCTTCCCTCATTACTGCCCTGATTTCTTTGATCTCCACACGGTTGTCACTGAACAGATCGCCTTTGCTGTGGAAAGTTAAATAATCCAAAGCTTCATGCTTTGGATTTGGCTGGTGAAGAGCATGTGAGCTCAGAGCCGGTATTTTCTTTTGGCACCTGCTGTTCATCCACATCTGGCTGTTGCTAAACCTCTGACACGGGAAAGTGGTTTCAGCCTTCTGGGTTGGAGTTAATGTTTAGATTTTACAATTCCTTCTTCATGGAAAATCTTGGTGTAGGAAAAGATTTCCAGGCAATGGCATTTCTTCCAGTGCAACCTGGAAAGAAATGGTAGCACACTGCCTTTGTGGAGATTGTGTTTGCCTCCCAAGTGGGACTCTACTGTATAAAGTGCCTTTTACAAGGGAAATACCTCCCAGGAGTGATGCTGTCAAAGCAGATGGTCCTTTGGACTCTTTCTGTAAAACAGACCTGCTGGATTTATTAGTACATGGTTTAATGCTCTACACACCACGATCCTTTGGGTGACATTTTTTAATCACAGTTTAACTCAAGGGCATGTTAAAAACTCAAAGGATGCTTTGCTTTTACCACCATCATTTGAAATGCTTTGGTTGTCTTGGCTTTATTACAGTTGCAGGAATTTTTTGGTTTAGGTGTTTTAATTTGGCTGTCTGAATGCCAAAGGGAGGTTGTGAAAACGCTCGTTTGATGTCCTCATGCTGTCCTGTTTTCACAAGTGGCTGTGCTAGGGGATGGACTCGTTACACAGGAATGACAGCAAGAGCTAAGATAGTACATGTTCTGCAGAAACAAGGAAGCAAGAAGGCTGAATTCTCAACTCCTTTGCACTTGGAGCGTTCCACAGGAGTGATTCTAGTTTGTGTGCGCACTCCAGTCTTAGGGCGGATATTGCAAAAGAGGAGTTAAGACTGTGTAAGGTTTTTCTCCTGGTTCTGATTCCCTGGAGCTGTGATCTGCCGGGTACAACAGATCCAAGGCTTTGGGGAAATGTTGAATCAAATGCTGTGAACCCTGTGGCTTCCAAGAGTGTATTTCTCGGGAGAAATGTCTTCTCTGCTGGCCTAGGATTGATGGGGTTTGGGGCTGCTTTATGCCCAAAGCAAAGAGTCCTGCGTTCAGTTTCACGAGCCGTGTTTGTTTAAAACGGTGCTGCTGATATAACGGAGGGTAGGGAATGCAGAGCGCTGGCCCAAAGACAAGCCCCGAAACGAGGGCACTGCCCCAGAGGGACTGTGGGGAGCGAGGGCAAGAGAGGGAAACAGCCCACACAGCTAATTGAAAGCGCATCTTCCCGTCAGTCATGGGGCTTGCCCATCAATCATTCTGGCACCAACAGGATCTGACATCAGTGGGGAATTAAATAAACTCCTCTCTCTTTAGGGACCTGCTGATGGAAACCCGTAGGGGGGAAGTGAGCAGGGAAGAGCAGGAAGCATGTGCGTGGGGGAAGAACAGTCTCGGCGCTCCCCTGGGATGGCGCAAGTCTGTGTCTTTCCTCTTTCTCACAGCAGCGTGTACGGCTGAAGGGATTTTTCAGTGAGTCCCCCAAAAGGTGGGTTTAAAGCTGCTAACAGGCTGGACTCACCTCAGTTTAAATAAACAAATTGCAATAGCAGTATCCGATGGTGAGTGCCCTGAAAGCTGAGTGGTGCATGAGGCTGTTGGCACCTTTGGGTGAAGTCAGTGCTCTTGGGCTGGAGTACCTGAGAGGTGAGCCTGGACCAGAGCGTCAGAGCAGAACAGGGAAGAGAAATTGGGTTAGAGCAAAGGGTTAGAAGTCAAGACCCGGGTTTCTATCCTGCTGTGGATCTGTATCTGCAGTAAATTAGGATTTGGTGTGAACTGGAATATTGCACGTTGGATCTGGCTGAACTCGGGGGTTCGGTGCAGATGTGGTGACTTGTTTCTCTGCTGGCAGGGCTCTCACCGGTCAGTCGACTGAAGTGGTACGCGTTTGTGTGCGCACGTGTGCTTGTGCAGGGGACTGCGGAGCAGCTGGAAACCATTCGGGCACTGACAAGTCCCCTGATGGACCTCTACTGACATGGAGCGGCTTCGGTTTCAGGAAAGCCAAAGGGAACCTGTCACTAATTAGACACACAGCTAATTAACGAGAAGCAAACAAAGAGCAGCAGCTTGTGTTTTGGGAAAGCTCAGCCTTAGTAGCCAAGGACGTCTGCTCCTCCCTTTCAAACCATTTCAAAAACAAACAGAGCGGGAGAGACTTGCATTTCAAAGCAAGGCAAACACAGCCAGCCTCGGAAAGCCTTCCAGAAGGGACGCCCCAAAGTGGGATTTAGCAGTGAAAGGAGAAGGGGCTCTCCAGGTGTAATGAGACCTTCCCTGTCCCTAGACCGGGGCCCTCTGAATCCCCAGTGTGCATCTCTTATCCATTAGCTTTTATTTTGTCTTTCTTCAAATAAACACTCCTGTTAACGTTTTGGGTGGTGGATGGGGAAGAAAGGCAGGTGTGGAAACACGAGCTGCCATTTTGTGCTTTGCAGTGCCCCCGGTCTTAGAGGTGTGTGGTATTTCGATTTATAAACTTTTGTACACATTTTTATTGCTGTTGTATGATGTTTTGTTAGCATAGGATCGGCTGGAAGGATAGGTCAGTAACATAAATAGGTTAAAATTACCTAGACCATGTAAACAGATGCCCCAGAGTGGATCATGCTCTGGCTGAGCGCTAATATCTTTTATAAGGGAAGTGTGCTTTCAGGACAGGAGGAATTCAAAGCTGTAATCCCAGTTATGAGTCCTCCTGTGACCCCGAGACAGCTTGCTTAGGGCCTGATCCTCCAACGAGTCCTGTCTGGGTCCCAAGTCCTGCCCAGAGCAATAATTTTTGACTGCCTCCAAATACACCGGTGGTTGCAGCATTTGTTAGCTGAGGTTCGCAACGCGCTTTGAACATGAAACACAGCGAGAACGCCAAGTTATGTGATATTTGGTGTATTTCCTAGGGCCACGTGTGTAATGCGGGGGGAATCTCAGCTTTCAAAAATCAAGGCAGTTTCTAGCCCTCTTCATCATACCAAGAAATAAATAAAAATCTGTAAAACAGAACTCAAGGCTCAGAAAGTAGGGGGCAAATTGGAAAGAAAACAACAACCCACCCTGCCACGTTGTGCTATTTTAGTACTGATCTCATGGTTTGGGGGACTAAATCATAAACTTGGGTTTGACACTGTATGAGTGTGCCTTAAATATTTATTAAAATAAGATATGTTGTGATCTTGCTGTACATTCAATATAAAAATTTAGTCTTTATCACAGCTGCCTAACGTGGAAATTCAGCACGGCATTTGTCCTCACATCGGCGTATCGGCATATCTTTGTCTATTTTCTTCTTACGCCTTGGAGGAAGGCAGGTATTCCCGCTTAGAGAAGAGGCTGGGAGCGGAGGGTTCAGCCCCACTGCTGTCAATAGCCTCCTGAATGAGCGTCCTGTGGTCCTGCTGGGGTCACAGTCCCCAGCCTGCAGCGTGGAGCAGGGGAGGCCTCCCTGCTTCCACGGGGTGCTGCTGTGTTTAGCTCACGAGTATTTGTAAAGCTCCTGGAGCAGGAGGAGTTACCAGAGCAGTGGCGTTACACTGCACTAGCAGATCACCACATGCATTCCCATTAGGGTTTTTTTTGTTGTTCAGCATTCATCTGGCTTTGCTGTGTTGTGGCCTGACTTGAAATTGCCTTATCCTCTGCTATCAGCATGGGTGTTTATTGCTGGCAGTGGACCTATTCAAAGAACAAACAAAGCCACAGCAGGATTCCTTCTGATATTATTTTGGCTCAGGTCTCAAATATGTACCAGAATTTTTTTTTTTTTTTTTAAAAAAAAACCAGTCAATGGCTTCGGGTTACAACAAGTAAGGAGCATAGCAACTTTTCCAGATGCAGATGGATTTCGCTGTGCCCCTCCCCAGGAATATCCTTAGCTTCTGTGAAGGAGTTATTGGAGGCAGTTACATGAACCACTTGATAAGAAAACATTGTGTGACACTTCGATGCATCCTTCTGGGATGCTGCTCGGTTTTTTATTGCAAAACTGCAAAAACCCAGCAAGGTACAAAGCAGGGTAAGAAGATAATGAGAATTTGGTGTCCAGTCTCCGCATGCTGACTGAGGGCTGTTTCAGAAGGCGTCGGGTTTCTTTAGCCTACTCAGAGCTTGAAAATATGCCCTTGATTTCAGCCCACAGGAACGTGGGCTTGTACTGCTTTATTGTCTAATGGATCTTTCACTTGATCTCCTCATACAAACACGTTGAGCATGTGCTTGGGTCACTTAGAGAAAACTGAACCCCGCTCATGTTCTTAGAGTGTAATCCCTTAATATTGATTACTGTGTTGCACAGGGGCAACAGGTAACAAAATCCATGTGGATTCAGGCTGGCAGCTAATCGTCCCACACGCACGGTTCAGCTGGTGAGCTGCTTGCAGCGCTGGGGCTGCTTCGCCTAATCGCTTACCGCTGATGTATGAAGCACATTAATATGTTGGGATAGAAATACCGGACTGCAGCAGTTGTTCATGTGAAGTGAACAGATGCAATGGAGGATTGTACTGTGGCCTGCAATCCTCTTTAGATTTATCTTGTAGGCAGCTCATGTTTATCTTTTGCCAGCTCATGTTAGACCAGAGTATGGTAACCTTTAAGCCAGTGCTTGAGAAAAGTATTTTGCGAAATGAAAGCAAGCAACTAATTATAAAATGTAAGGGGGCTGATCTAATTATTTCTAAAACCAGATTTCCACTGAGCAGAGCAGCCCTTGGATTAAATTTCACTTGAGGTTAGGGCCATGTCCTCTGCTTCCTGGCATTTTTCCTCGCGCAGTGGAAGCCCCATGCTCCCCTGTGGCTTTTGCCACTTGTATGCAATTTGTAATTGCATGCAATTTGTAATTGAAGCGATTTTCAGGGAATACAGCATACGCTCAAATCAAACGAGAATGAGGAGTCTCAAGACCTGTTGTAGTTTGAGGCTGATTTCTAAATATAAAGTATCCTGAGATGATCTGTAATGTCCGAGTGTCTCTCGGTTCGGTTTAATGGGTGCTCACATGCTGGCGATGTGATCGCAGGAGCACAGACCGATGGGAACCCTTACAAACACTTGGGTCAGGATGAGTGACTGGTTAAAGGTACGGCCTCGTCCTTGGTGGTTGCTGGCTATAAAGGGGTATCTTGCAGGGAAGGGAGGAGATGTCGGCTGGCTTTCTACTCTGCCTCCAAATATAGTAAGTGCAGATATTACGCCCAGATGGGTAGAGCTGCACATACAACACTGCTCAAGCAATCGCCATGCACTAGTCTATGAAGGTGCAGTCCAGGATACTTGGGGGAAATGTATCCCTTAAGATCACCGTATCATGTTACTCCCAACAACAACAAAAACAGAGAGAGAGGTGCTCTCAGGTTCATCTTACACGAAGCATTTGCTAGTTCTCTACAATTTGATAATTAAGAGTACTTTTGTTACAAGAGTTCTACACGTACTCTTTAAGTGAGCCCGCATTTTCTAAACGCTGTGTTCGCAGCAAAACAACTCATATGCTTTTGACACTTTTATTTCCAAGCTAGACACTCTGAGATTGGATTTTTCGCAGCAATTTTATCTGGGGTTGTTTTGGCATGAATTTCAAACCTGAATGCACCAGTATCCTCAGGCTATCTCGAGGATCTGATCTCAGAGGCATCTTCACACTTACCCTAAAAGGCTGGAGACTGTGCGCCCTCTTAGCTCATTTAAGACCTACAGGTTTGTGGCTTGCACTTGCGGGTCACTACGGATCCCTTACAAGCTAGTGAAAATATGACCTTGAGTGTAATGCCAAATGCTGCTGAGAATCACTGTATCCGTCTGGATACTCATGGCTTGCACCTTATAATTGTGGTTTTCTTTGATGATCATTTCCAAGATGGTCTCGGGAACAAACTGGTTCCAACATGACAGTAAGTGATCAGAATGTAACACACTGGAAGGGCTGGTATAATGGCATTTACGGCTGCCATGCTGGGAAGCTGGTATGTTTGTTGTTGCTTAGGACATGACTTACTGTTAATCATTAGTGCACTATTAGTTTTAGCTAGCTCTTAACTAATTTCTGTTACATTACACTCAGTGTGTAATATTTGGATCTTCATCCAGACTTCAACTTTCCCCCTCTTCTCACCCCCTCCAATTGGGATAGCTTATGACAAGGTTTTTTTCTGGTTCACACACTAACTTTGAGCTGTTTAAAAGCTCTACTTGTCCAGACGCCCAGGGAGAAGAGAAGTCACCAGCCAGCTGGCCATCTCGGCTGCCCCCAACATAAAAAGGGGCACTAGATCTCGTCTATTGGTTCTGGCACCAACCCCCCTTGGGCATTTAGTCTTTTAGCTAACCAATTTTCAGCATCTAGAGAGCAGGAATTTCTCCATGTTTCTGGGGCAAAAGCCTTCTTTGCCCAGATTTATAGAGAAATTGTGCCACTTTTTTACTATTTCCTGAGCAGAGCAGTTAGGGGAGAGCATTCCTTTAGATTTTGTCGTTTTTGAGACATTTGCAAGATACATCCTGCCAGCGTTGCAAATGGAGAGTTTGCATCTCTCTGCATGTTCCCTTTCTCCCTGCCTCTTTCAGGCTTTGGCAGGTGTGGTCATACCAGGAGATCTGGGGTCTAAGTGACCTGGTTTACATGAGAGCAGCCCCATCCCTGGGCATTCAAAACGCTCATTTCTGCAGCTGCAGTCATGGTTAGAAGCTGCTTTTTGATACTTTGGTTCCACTGTCCCTGAATCTTGTTTTTCCTACTGTATTCAAATAACCATAGTCGGACACAGATTACAGGGATTTAGGCTGCCACCTTACAAAGTGTTAGAAGAACTCAGTGGGACATTCAGAACTCCAGCGACGTTGGAGAGAGCTGGAAGCAGAATACAGGAGGTAGACTTTCTCCTGATAGGGTGTTGATAATTCCTGGTAGAAATCCAAATGAAGGCCAGTGGGGTTGGTTTTGGATGGAAAATGGCTTTGCATGAAGAGAATCTTTCTCCAGTCACAGGTTAACCTAATCAGCAGTTTCTTGCTTTCTGGAGGACGTCCCCTTTCCCGTTCTGCTTGCTGCCTGGAGGTGTGTGTGCAGACACATGCTCTCCTGAAGACGCGCCACCTGGACACAGACTTGCTTGGGCCCACAGGGCAAGCCGGGCTCTGAGGGAGATCCCAGGAGTGGTTGGCAGTGCAGCACATGAATGACCCTCTTGCGTGCCGGGGTAATCATCCCCCCAAGGAGTCCAGCACTGCTCCCAGACCGCACTCCACTGCACCTTTGTGCCGTGCCAGCTTGCCTATGAGTTAGCAGGACAACCTAACCCAGATGTGAGAGCTAGCAGAGCCCCAGGCCAGTTGTTCCCTGCTGACACTACTTCTTGCTCCTGAGCTTGGGGATCACAGCCCTGCTCCCAGGTGAGCGGGCTACCAGCACTTTCTTTCCTCACAGTCTTGGTACTCAAGAACATTTATAACATCTGTTGGCTGTGACATCTCCTGATACGCACATCTCATCCAACGCCTTGAGCCTTTCTGAGTTTTGTCCTTGACTGCTCATGCAACTCTTCCATGCTCAGCACTGCTCTGCCCTGGTGCCTGCTTTCTGTGTGCTGCCCATGCCTGGAGACAGGGATGCACCAGCCCCAGGAGCTGCCAACAGATTAAAGCTGCAGCAGTCGCCAAACTCTGAGGCAGATTTCACCCATTGGTGCAGGTATCAAGTTCCTCATTCAAAGCCTGACAGCTGAAAATCTTGATTTACCAGTGCTGCCAGCTCAGCAGTGCACTTGGGCATGTGCTTAGCTTTGACATTGTCCTCAGAGGGCCTTAATTACATGCTCCAACAATTTTCTCTACGTCTGTGCCTACGGATGGCACAAATGACTGTACCACACGCACCAGTGCGTTGGACAAATGGCTCTACTAGATGGGAAGGAATGGGAAGTCTGTGAATCTTGTAATACCCTTTAATAAGCAGCAGGGTGGGGAAGGAGGAACACTTGAATGATTTTTGTATTAGCTTAAGTAAAACCATGTGAATCGATTAGGCTTCTTGCAACAGAACGATAGCTGCGTTTGCCGCTGGAACTCTGATGTTTCCCAAGCAATCTCTACGGCAGCAAATACAGCAGGACTGCGGTCAGGTCTCAGCATGCACACAGCCTGGATAAAGAAAGTTCAGGCGGCAGGATTTGCTATGCAAATGTTCCCATAAACAATGTCAAGGAGACCAGAACACGGGATTCTTCTCCTTTTCTTGAAATGTAGAAACCCTTTTCTTACAGGGATGAGAAAGACCAAACACGTCAGTGTGTACTGCTGTACACCGTGCATTAAGCATGAAAAACACCCCCAGCTGGAGCTCATTTATTTTCCTTGCCCAGGTTGTGCCTTTTCTAATGAAAAATGTAACCAAAGCTCACAAGGTTACTTTGAGTAAGGGGGGAAGAGACTGTGTCTATCCTTGCATGGGGTGCAAAGATGAGGAAGCCATTCCCCAGTGACGGCATTGCTTTAGGTTCAATCATTTTTCTTCCTATTACCTTGATCACATGTTGTACCTTGTACATGTCTATGGCAGAGATTAACTCCTCTTCACATGCGGGGTGCCTCCAGCAGGCTGCAAGCCGTGGAGGTGCTCTTGCTGTAAGTGTGGCTATTGAGCGTGTGATGCAGGAGGAGTCATTTCACTACGCTTCTTTGTTTCTTCCTGTAGTGAGTCCACTCTGCACCAGTGATGCCTCAGGAGGATGATAACTGCAGGGTCTCTGACTCGCTGAAGTTCCCTTCAGGTGCCCTCCTTCTCCCACTGCTGGTTGGCTCTGAGGTAGCTGTAGCAGATACGATGCAACGAGATCCATCTAACAAGGCAAGTCCTTTTATCCTGTTATTCCACACCATCCTTGTACACTGCTAACCAGTTGTTATGGTCTTCTCCACCGAAAACCAGACATTTATAAAGAACTTGCTGGAACTTGCATTTTGCCTTCTGGAGTTTGTTGAATGTCAGGCTACCCCCTAGTGTTTCCTTCCAGAATATCAGGGCATGTGGGATACAAGGGATGTTTCTTCTCCCTCACTATCTTTTGTGTGGCAGATACTGCTCCAAAGAGGTTCACAAAAGTAAGCCTTTTTTTCTTATAGTTCAGCTGCTTTCCTTCAAAGAATGTAAAGTTGCAGTCAGATATAATTCAGAGTAGCTCCTCATTTTGCTCAGCTTCAACATGCTGACCAGCCCGCTGGAGTTTTATGTACTTTCCAGGCATATTCAGATGACCTGATAGGTTGGTTAATGTAATGCAAATATCAAATGCTTGTGTGTTTACTGTGGTGTCCTGGTTATTTCTAGTTCTTCAAAACACCTGATGGTCCTTTGGGTTGTATTAGCAGCTAGGAGCCCCAGAATTTCATTTTCCTGCAGCTAAACAAACATATCACACCCTACCTGTCAAGTACAGCACGTGCTTCTTGGTGTGTAGTGTCTAAGTACTTACGGAAATCATCTGTTAGCTCTTTACTCAGAGAAGATACTCTGAGAAGTTTTGCTCAGTGCTGTCCCTTTCTAAAGCCAAAGGGAGATTGTTTGCTTGTCCTCACCAGAAAAGGATCTCACTTTAGACATGTAAGTTTTTCTAATTCACCAATATCCATATGAAGCTTTCAAGACGGTATGATGATTATGCGGCAATGAGGATTTCCATTTTTGTTGCAGAAGGCTTTTTGCCAATTTTTTTAAGCCTTAAGAGAAATTTTTTTGCAGGGGCTTGGTAAGAAAATGTTCTTTATTGTTTCAACATGTCTTGGGACAAATAGAAACTGGTCCTGAGGCAAGACAGTATTCAGAATTAAATTAATTCTCTTAAATATGTTATTCCAAGATACTATTGATATTGATGTGTTTCCCAGAGTGTGCATGGAACTGCTGGCTGTGTCCCCTTTTAATTGATATTGCCTTATTGACTAAAAGTGACAGTAGAAGAATTTTCCCTTGATTTTATTCCCTTCTGACAGTAGCCTGGAGATGATATATTCTATATTCTTGGTATTTATTCTGCTGATTGGATTCTGTAAGCTTGGATTCACCTAGCCCATCCAGCAGTGTGTTATCGCTGAGCTCAGTGCATTAATCCGAAGTGACAAGGCACAGTGGTGCTTGAGCTTACCAGCACGTGGAAGAGGTGAGGGACTCACCAGGTGCCAAGAGGTGAGCGGCAGGAGGATATGGCAGGGCTGCCCAGCTGGCTCAGAGCGCCCCGTGCCCTGCACTACACGTCCTTCTGCCGAGCAGCTCTTGTGCTGCGGAGTAGCACCTGGGGCTTAGCATCCCTTGCCGGTTAATCTCTGGGCTCTGTGTGTGCAGCTGGGATTCCTCAAAAGCACAAAGCACTGAGGAACCCCGGGCTCTGCCAGTGTACGGGAGAGAAAAACACACAGAGACGTAGGAAGAGAAAAGAGGTGTCTGGAAGAGCAAGAAGAGAGGCTGGGAAGTTTCCAGGAGGCAGTTCCAGGCTTGCTATCGTGTATTCTCCAGTGTGCCAAATAGCTCTGTAGAAGTCTGTGGCTGCAGCCAGGGCTGCTAACAGATATGGCTTGTGGCTCTATTCACCTGCGATGCACAAATGTGGTACGAGGTGCTGCTTTGTAAATTGGATTACAGGACTGGGAAGGTTTGTTTGTTGTGCATTGCCAAGTCCCAGCTTTTCACTCTTTGCCTAGAGCGGGGAAACTGTTCTGTGGGGACAGTGCAAGTCTACTGCAGAGGTGCTTGCTCCATGAAGCGCTGAATCCTGACCCAGCCGCAGGTGGGAGTCTGGCAGGATGAAGTGATGGGGAGGAGAAGGTTAGCTGTGCGAGTGTCTAGAGGGACACGGCTCTCGGGATGGGCATTTGCAGGTTGCTGGAGCTAGATAAGCATCGGTGAAGATGAGTAACGATGCCGCACAAGGTGAGAGAAAACTGCTTCCAGGAACCTGAACTGTAGGAAGAACACTGAAAATAATGTCAGAAATGGTGTCTCTTCCAGCCCTGTAGGTATCTGGCAGTAAAAATGTATTGATTAGCTGACATTCTTGCTAACAGATGCTACCAAAGACAGCGCGTACTAGAATGTACTGAATCGTGGCTTGTGCATTGGAGACTACTGGAAAGAAATTCTCAAAGCCTCATATTCACGTGGGCCCCGCTCAGGTTTCTCCAGCTGACCTTCTCTTACCTGGAAGGGCAAGTGGGGGCAGCGCTTCCCTCTTCTGCACTCAGAAATAGGGGTCTGCTCTTTTCACTGCAACGCCCTGGCTCTGCACTTCGTGCTCTAGCTCTTCTGTCTTTAGTGGCCTCAGTGCGATACACAAGCTTGTGTGTCAAAGGAGTGCCTTTTCCTGGCACTTCCTCTCTTTGACCTTTTAATGCTCACTTTTGCTCAGGTGTCACAAACCCCAGGGACCTAATGAGTGGTCGCATTGCACCGCTGCGGGCCCCACTCATCGCCGTGCACCAGCAGCAGCAGGTCTGCTCTCTGGGCACAGCTGGGGCTGAAGGGAAGAACCAGAGAGAAGTGAGGACAGGAGTGTTGTGGCTTCCCTCCTGCCCTGTGGCTCACTGCGGCAAGTGTGCTCTGAGTGGCGTCACGCGGAATAGACCGTGGAGCTCCTTTAATTCAGATTTTGGCTGTATCTGTCTCCGGGTGACCGCAGATAAAAGGCTCTCATATGGAAGTTGTCCTTGGAGGTTCTCTGACTTTCATAGAAAATGAAGAACTTGCTGGTGAGATGCAGTTTTCCTTCAGAATTCTGGATTTTGCAGCCCAATTCTGCAGCAGTTCTTCGAATTAAATCCCCAGTGCAGTCACTCTTTACTCTATCAAGGGGTGTGAAACAGTTCGCTCTTATTCACGGCAGCAAAAACTGCTTAATCCCCGGCTGCTCAGCTGATATTATGCTAGTCTTTCGTTTGCATTCAATACCGTTTTGACTTTAATTCCTCTGAGGGATCTGTCTCTTAAAAGCCTGAAGTAAAAGCCCAATCCCCGTGTCAGGTGGGCTTCTGGTGCTTTGTGGGCTTGATGAGAAAAGCAGTTCTTTATGGAGAAGACAAATCAAAGCTGCTTTCTTGCCAGGTGTAGATGAATTGGATGGGTAGAGAAAAGTGGCTTTTTAATGCGGAGGTGTGTGTTAGCTTAAACAAACAAACAAGAAAAAGAACAACTAAATCTGGGCATGAATTATAGCCTGTTTCAGATTTCTGTGTGTCACGTTTTGAATTGAGCTGGAGTACCTATGGCTTTTTTAAATTGCATTTGAACAAAAGTAAATACAAAGAGAAAGAAACCAGGAGAGCAAAAGCCTGCAGGAAATTCCTCTACTGTAAACAAAGTCACCTTATGATTGATGTGAATGTACAGCCCCTTGTAAACATGTCTGTTTACTTGCAGGAAACCAGAAAGAACCCACATTGGGTGCTGCTGATTTTATCTAGCTTTGCTTAAATGCTTTTGGCTTCCAGTAGTCACTCTAGAGAGAGCGCAGGAGTGATGGCTGCTCCCTGGAAAACTCAAGTCCACTGTACTTTAAATTCTCCGGTAAATACTGCAGATGGGCAGAGCTGCATGGAAATCTTGGTAACAGCATTTTGTGGCAATCCCGAACCTCGGTGCTGAAAGCTCGTTAATAGTGGCTGTGAAGTATTAATCATTTGCAAAGGAGCTCTTCTTTTCAGCACACCTAATGAGGGTATTTTATGCCTATCAAAACGTTGTAATAACGCAGATCCTACACCATGAGGTTCCTGTGGGCTCCCAACAAAAATTCATTGTGCTAGCTAACATTCGCAGTGCTCCTGAGGCTGCCCAATACCGTGTTGATGGAAAACATTGTAATTGTTTGTGGGACACTTTGTTTTTATTTAAAGATTGGTTCCTGCCTGAGAGCAAAATCTTGGCTGTGCTGAAGCCCATGAGAAACTGGTTATGGCCTTCAGGGGGGCTGCAAGCCAGGGCGAGCAAAGCTGGATTTTTATGACTGATATTTCAGAGAAATGATGGGGAGACACACATTGTCTCTGCTGAAGATGTGACACGGCTACTACAGAAGCCCAACATTACAGAGACAAAGTGAATTACTTGGATGGTGGTTTGGTTACGGTCTAGAAATCCCCCTTGCCAGCTGGTTGTAATCTGTCTCCCAGGGGTGAGCACGTTGCAGGGTTCCTCCCAAAGACCTCGTTCTGCCTGTACACAGGCAGAGCTCTCACTGTTTTGCAAAGTTTTTTTTTTTTGTTGTTGTTGTTGTTTTTCCTCAAATAAAAATTGCAGTTCTGAGATGCTCTCCATTCTGCAAGCAATTACCAGTAGCAAAATGCATTAAAATCTGCAGATCTGTTCCCATGGGAAAATGTTACACCTGGGATTGTTCACAAAAACGTGTCTCTGGTTTGCAAAACGCCTTGCCATAGTGTGTTACATAGAGGCAAAACAGGGAGGGCAATGTTTTTTCCATTTGTGCATATGGATGTGGAATTCGAAGGAAGCTTTACAGATATTTTCGGCCAACAATCATGTTGTACCATAAAGCATCTAACAACGTGTTGGCCTAACAACATCTGTGCCTTTCACATGGATCCTTTTTCAATGAAAAGTATTTACGTGGGTAGCGCATTCCCAGGCAGCGTTAGCCACGAAGACGTTCCTGCATCGTGCTACAGATCAAGAAGCAGAGCATGAGAGTGGGCTCCTGGAAGATGCCGGGACAGCTCTTTGGAACAGTGTCTCAGCAGCCCTGCTCTGCTGGGAGAAAGGACTTCACTCTCTTTCAATCAGTTACTAACCTACAAGAGGCTGTTTCTTCTCACCCCATAACAACACCAGGAATCTTTGATAAGGGAACTACTAGAAAATGTAAACAAACAAACAAGCAGACAAAAACCTTTGAAGAATACTACCTAGATCATCCTTACCCTTAGCAGTTCCCACTGTTTTGCTTGGTACAAAGTCCAAGTGTAAGTACCCCAATTCCAGGATCACCCGTAACTATGTGTTTAGTGAGCAGACGTCTGTGATGTCCAAAAATTTAGTTCTACATGTTGATTAAATGTGACATTTACCCACTCTTTGTGAAGACAATCACACTCCCCCTACAGTTCTGTTTTCTTCTTTTGCTGCTTTTTGACCGTCTCTGAACAAGTTGTGATCAGGGTTGTCATCTTGATTGGCTAGTTGAGAAAACGGTCCTAATGGGTCCTATTTAGGAGTAGCAGTGTTTATAGACTGAGTTGAGAGAAGAACAAAATTGGCTCAAAGTTGCAGCTTTATAAGGAAAGTCCAGGCCTGAATATTGGCTTGAGATGTCTGCCAGGCACAGCAGCCACATCAGCCGTTCCTGGTTCCCTTCAGGGTAACGCCAGGTGTGAAATCCTGGCACTGCCGAAGTGGAAGATGTCAGTAAGAGCAATGAGCTGAAAGTAAAAGGGGAGTTTGAGCTAAATACAGGGAAAATAATGCGCATCACAGTTAATATAGATGGGAGCTGATTAAACAGTTGTCTAGAGGCTGCTAGAGATTTCCTCCTTAGAAGTCAAAGTCAAACTGAAGTCAAGGTCTGTAGATGCGGGGTGAATTTGCTCTCTGTGCTGAGACAGAGCCAGCCCCTCTGAACAGGAGCCCCTCGGTTCTGCAGCAGTACTGTTCTGGATGCAGCATCCTCACCTAAGTAGCCAGAAGTACGCTGTTTTCTGACTGCCGGAGCTGCTGAGCAACCTTTTACCTTTTAATCACGTCCTCTTTTGGTTTGTTAAGCTAGAGAGGACAGAATAAGAGGAGAATTTTTGCCAGACTGAGAACAAACATTGCCTCATGTGGGTGGTTTTATACCTTGGAGGCCAATCCCTCAACTTTCTGACTTGTTTGCCCCCTTCTTTATTTCTGATGGGAAAACAACCCGGCAGGATGTAAATCATGATGCAACCCTCTCCACCCCATGTAAAAGTGAGAAACTGGAGCAGCAGGGGCTGTCACATGCGTGCAAAGAGAGCAAAGAGGAGAGACGGCAGAATGAATTTCTCCTTAATAAATTTGATGTGGTGACTGGGAGCGTGTTTATAAAACCTAACTGAGAGTAGAGGAGGGTTTGTATCTTTGTTTTTTTAAAGTGCAAAATCGGGGCTGCTTTATTGGACCCATGGGATTGGACAGTGTGTAGAAGGCCACCCATCTGGAAAGCAGCTGATCGCTGCCGAAACTTTCTTCCCAGGCTCTGGCCCTTCTCTGACAGGGTGCTAGGGTTTTATGAGAGGCCGACAGCAAGCCTTTTACAGACCATAACTCCTTGTCTCAACAAAAATTGCTATAAATTAGCTGGAGAAAGGACCTGAGGGGATTGTCCCAATCTGGCTTGGGGTCTCAAGTCCAAAGTCAGCAATTTTAACAGAATAATCTGAGGTTTCAAATCAATTGTGTCTGGAAACAACCTTTATGGGAAATGGGTGAGTGGGAGGCAGCAGGCAGTAAAAGGGAGGCAGGGAATGAGAAGGGGTTATTTCTAGATGGTGAAAATGTGGACCGTGCAAGTCTCTTTTCCCCAAAGACTTTCCAGGGTCTCTAAAGGAAATCAGTCACAGTTCCTCAGGAGTCCTTATTTCCTTCGAGCATAAGGCAGCTTCTATACAGAACTTGGAATTGCTCTCTGAGCCTGAGCATTTAAAACCTTGTAAGCATGCAGAAATGGAGCTTGGATATGATCTTTGCAGTGGTTCCGTTTCTCACAATAACTTAAATCTAACACACTTTGAAGCAGTCCATTCCCATATGAAAGATGTGGCCAAAATTTTTTCTTATCCAAATTACTGGTCTGATACTAGGCTTGTATACCACAGTGGTTTCACAGAAAGCAGATAGTTTTAGGATGGAAAGAGATTTTCATGAATTATACGTTGAACACAGTTGGTAACTGTCCCGTCCTGTTGTCTCTCCATGGAATGTGGAATCAGTAGGATGCTGCTACAGAAGGAAAGACAAATGAGGTTCTGCTTTTCCAAAAAAAAAAATTAAAAAAAAGGAAAAAAAAGTTAAGAAGATGTTAAAACTTCAATAAGTTCTAAACATTGTTTTAGGGAAATTAAGTAAATAATTTCATGTACTGTAGACAAGTAGTTGCCTATTAAATACCCAAAGAGTGTTTCCAGGTAAGTAGGCTGGATACTTTCTAATTAAAACTATGCATACATTTGTTTTGGAGCTTTTGAAATTATCAAAGAAATAGGAAAAAAACCCACCACCAATAACAAAACCAGCAAGAAACAATTATTAAATCATTAAATTATATAAACTATAAATTATTTTAGTCATTTGCCATTAAAAAGGATTATGGAGCAATTTGCTTGGACTGAACACAAAAATAGCAGTAGCAAACTTTTGTGGTGTTCTGTCACATTTTATCAGAAACTGGGTGTGGCTTTACACAGATGTCATGATCTTCATTTTTGCTTTCTAGGGTGGCAGAGTGGCTGAGCCAAGTGGCTGGGGAAGAGGATGGAAACCACTTTGATGACTTATCTTGGAGGCAGGAGGATGTCGCTGAGATAATTGGGAAAATACTACTTGTAACCAGGGATAACTGCAAGAAGCACTGCTGAGCTGGAGGACAGAAGGAGAGGAACCAGCATCTTGCCTGGATGCTAATGGCCATGTCCTGCCTGGAAGAGAGAGCAGATTACCAAAACACGATCATCAGGAAAGCACTTTCTCATCCTTCCAGACCCGAAGACAGCACCAGGTAGGCTGGAGATGGCTTTGGATGGGGACACAGAGGGAATGTGGCTTTGGAACTGCTCTGTGAACTCTGTAGAGTTTTCTCAGTCGTGTCAGTGGTGTTTGTCTGAACTTAGCCTGGTTTACGGCATGGCGAGGCCAGTCTGGTGTAAGCTGCCCTTGTGGTGTTTGGATGTGCTATTTCTTGGGTTTGGCTTTGTATGAATCAGTCGTAACTGGAGCACATGGTTTTAGGATGCTTCTTTCCCCAGTCACAGCAGTAATGCTCATTCTGCCCTTAGCTACAGTGTGTTTCACTTGTGAATCCAAACACTGCTAGAACAGCAGTAATCAATGATTGCCAGCTTCAAAAAAGAGCTTGGCTTACAGAGCGGCGTGTCCAAAGACCCATCTAGAGCATAAAGCGGACAGGCAATATCTGTTTGGTGCTGTCCTCACGTTACCTTTTGGGTGCTCATAGGTGTATGCGCCTTCTGTGTGCGGAAGCGCAGGGGACTGCGCGCCTCTGCTCTCTCTTCCACAAGCTACAGCTGAGGAAAGGCAGGGATAGTACCTGGGCGCACAATTTTGGATATGCAGAAATTGCAGCAATCTGGATGTGTAGCAGGGTTCTTAAGCTATCCACAGGAACACTTGGGGACTTTCAAAATGTCAGAGAAAATACACACTTCCAGTGTGTGAAATGTGCTGGCAGAAAGCTTAGCACAAAATTCCAGAAAACAAAACAAAACTTTCACCAACTTCCACCAGCTGGAGCTGTTACTGTAGCTGCCAGTTTGCCTTGGTTCAGAAATTACCTACTGCTGGTTGATCGGTAACGCCGCTTTGGTTGAAAGATACAGCGAAAGGGAACTCTTTATGTTCTCAAAATGTATTACATGTGAAAACTTTGAAATCTATTTTTAATTTGAAACAAAACTGTTGAGAATCAGTCCTTTGCTGTTTGCTCACATGCCAAGACCTCAGCTTTCTCCTGCAATAGTTAAATAACTTTGTCTGCGTGGGGCTGGTCCAACTCCTATCAAAACCAGTGGAAAACTGCTGGTGGAAGCTGTATTGGGCTCATCTGGTGCCCTGATGAAATCTGTGGTGATATACCAAAGCAGAACAAAGACAACAGCCGCAGACTGTAAATTCATTGGGGCAGGGACTCTCTGTTTGTATGCACTGTATGGTGTTGAAGACATTTGTCAACACCTCAGAAATAATGAATAATGCCAGTGTGAGGAGGAAATCTCTCCACTCAACCCTAGGTGTTTCTGCCGCTAAGTGTTGAAAGAGGGACACAGAGCCCCGAACTTTGAGGACTTGGCAGGTGAGGAGAAGGAAAAATCTTTTAACTTCCCTTTTAAATTTAAACTTAATCTGCATTTGTTGGGTCTGGTTGAAATATTTGAGCTTTGAATTTAATGTTGTTGTTTTTGGGAAGACTTCTTGGGTCGCATTGCATGAAAACACCTTAGATATGTGGCAAGGTTTTGATTTAATTTGTACTTTCATCTGCTTTCCATTACAAACCAGACTAATTGCAGTAACATTCTCTGTGGTAAAAAAAATACTACGAGAAGTGTGAATTTGGAAGTTTTCTCACTTTACAGTACCTGTAAAAACATTCAGCAAACAGGTTTTAAATGATAGATTATGGGAGGGAGCAAAGACTGGACGTCTTCACAGTAGCAAGATTTCACTGACACTATCAAGTTTTCAGAACTGTCAAATTCAATCTATTCTTCTTCATAGAAAAGCTACTTTGCACACTTGAATTGCGTTTACTCCTGGTTTAGAGACCTTTCAAATTCTAGCACAAGCTGAAATGTCACTGGTGTTTGAAGTGCCCACGTAAGCATCCACATTTTGCTCTTCAACAGCTGACTGATGGCTATGCTCATGAAAGAAAACTGCTTGCTTAAAAAAACAAAAGAACAAAAGGCATTTCCAGGGGGATCTAAGCAGTGCTTATGGAGGAGGAATGAGGAGGAGCAGGACGAGTCTCTTGGCATGGTCTTCCTGCATGCTGTGTCAATAGGGTTTCCCCAGCGTGCTGTCAGCTGGACTCGCTTGCCTGGGCACTGCTGTAGAGGGTTGGTGTTACGCAGCGCGCGTATTCCCCCCGCTCCCCTCTCCCTAACTGCTTGTGCTAATAAACCTGGTCATTGAACAACCTGATTTTAAAACAGTGCTCCTGTAATAGTGCTCTGGGAACAGGATGAAGCACCGAAGGCAAGGATATCTTCACTGCCAAAACCCGTGTGCCATCAGCGTGCCGCCTTGGTGATGCCGTTCTTCGGGTACAGACTTGTTGCATTTTTTGTTCTGTTTCAGGTGGTGTCTTGATGGGCAACCCCAGTTTTTTGAGCTGTCATAACATGAAACTGGCATTAAATGTATCCAACACCAAAAATAACTTGGGTTTTGCATATGGGCTTTATTTTGCTTTTTTGTTGTTATTGCTGCTAGAGAAATGTTCAAATCCACTTTTCCAGCAAGGAAGATAAGAAGCTGAAAGACAAGTAACCTCTTGAGAACGTGATAATTTGGTAGGGAAAGTCTAATAGGACTGAGATAAGCTATCACCATGCACAGGTTTGGTAACGTATGCACATACAGAATTCTGGCTTGGGGTGTAAATGCCGTTCTTTCCACTAGAATTATTTGTTCTACCCAATTTTTAATGCATGCAAGTCTGCTTTTGGGAATCACCCTATGGACACAGGCTCCTGTGCACTTTGTGCTTATCTGCTCATGACAGACTATCGTTCTGTATGTGTTGACAATTATTTGTGTAGCTGTTGAGAGAAGCAGGAAGGAAACTGAAACGCCAAGTGAATTTCAAAGTCGTTATCAGCATGTGGAAGAGGGACAGTTGTCAAGTGAAAAGTGACAGAGTTGGCAGGGCTGGATCTTGCTGCTTGGTACTTCTGGAACACCAAGCAAGGAGCAAAGGAGCAGTTAAAGAGAGATGCTGAGAAATGGGATGTCCCATTTACTGTGTTCAGGCTGACTCGGGATCCAGGCTCCCCGTCTCACAACTGGCACTTGCTGACTCTTGTGAGAGCAAAATCTGTGCTATATTGCATGCATACTGACAGGCTGCTCCTTCTGCAACGTCTGAATTGGTGTGGCTGGTTGAGCCTCAGATTTGCATGTTAAAGAGATGGTTACCGATCCTGGTGGATTGCTGGTGCTAGTAGTGGAGAGCTGGGCCAGGACTGTGAATCTGCGGCCATGTCCAGATTAGGGATTCTGTAATTAAGAGGTTTTGGTCTGGGCCTGTCTCTAAGTGTAGCTAAACAAAAGCCTCCTCACTGTAAACTTTCTTTCTCAAATAAAAACCCCAAGGCATATCAGCCACAGAAAACCTCTCCGGGTGACCGAGCGAGTTGTCATCAGGAAGCGATGCTTCGCCATTGGCCCTGCTTCTTGTATGGCTTGGACTTAAGCTCTGTCAAAAAAAAAAAAAAAAGATTCTGGTACTAATTCCTGTATCCTGAAGGACAGAGCCTGTCCTTTTGGTGGATGTTACACCCTTCTTCCCCTGAAGAGTTAGTCCTCATACAATAGGGAGTAATGCTCGTCTGGCAATGAACTGCATCAGCTGATCGAGTTAAGTCCTTTCTGAAGTCAGGCTGTGATGCTGCTCCACTGGAATGCGCAGGAGGAGCCAAGAAGCAGTTATGGGAGAGTAAAACTGCAGTGTTTGTTCTGGAGATGGGCAGAAGTAAAAAAACACATACAAAGTGACCTTTGAATAGTGTATATGAGAAAACAGAAGACTTTCTGATTACATGATGCATTTGATTACATTAAAATCCTTGTGCTCCCTTTGCTTCCCTTACTTTTTATGTTGGGTGTTCTTGCTCCTGGGATGAGGGGTGTGGATGGGATGTTGTATTTCCAAGTCCTCTTCAGAGCTGAGCAGGCTGATCAGCTGCTTTTTCATCTGCAGCTCCCCAGGAGCTGCTTGTTACTAGTTTTGAAATCTCCTGCTGATCGCAGAACCTGCAGAGGCAGAGCTCTGCTCTGTAACACGCTCTGTAACATGCTCTCCCTGCTCCGTGCCCTTTCCTGGGGCTCCGCTTGTCTGTACAGAGGATGTGGCAAATTATTTCCATCCTAATGAGGAGAACTGTTTGTGGTTAAGATGATTTGCAAGTGTGGTGTTGTGTGGTTACATTATTGCTTCCTCCTATAATCCTACATGCTCTGGTGCACAGGGTGTTTAATGGCATCCTCAGGTTGACTCCACGCAGACTAATTCGGACTGTTTAGATCCTTCTGGTAAGCAGCGTGGTCAGGTCTGATGGTAGGCTTTAGTTGGTCAGGTCTGACTGTAGGCTTTCGTGTAGGCTCCTGAAATATCGCCTTCACTTCGTGACAGAGCAGGTGTATGAGACCAGACATCCTTCAGGTGAAAGCAGCAAAACCGTTCATCTGTGCCAAGCAGTGACCTGCGCAGACATCTCCAGATCGGCTAGCAGCCCACCACTTTTTCCACTCCTGGATTTAACTTGTAGCTACCAAAAACCTCCTAAGGGACCTTCTATCTCGGGTAGTCATCACATTGGCCATTCTCACCACTGCAAACACTGGTCCTCGGATGGCATTCTGAAGACCGCCGGTAGCAGCAGCCTGAACAAGCCTTCAGTCCTTGTCTGTGCTGTGAGTCCGGCAGCTGCTGCAGCTCTCTTCGGGCCGGGGCAGCACGGCTGGCTCTAGTGACATTCGCAGTGACTTCAAGCAGAGGAACATGCACTGGTGCCGTCTGAGTTGTACGTGATGTAGAGCATGTTTGTGTGGCCGACTGCAGAAGTCAGCCCGTGCACACAAGTTAGTTGTGTCACAAGTCCGTATGAAGTCAGTTCTCGTGCTCTCCTTTGCCTGCCTAGGTGGAAAGAGGAATGCGGCCAGGCTTACTGCCCGTCTGCTTCACTGCAGCAACCCCTCGCTGGCAAAGTGCAAGTGCAACGCCCACTGCTGTCTGCAGTTTTCCCAGCAGCCGAGCACGTGCCCCTGCAGCAGCCCAGCCGGAGTCCTTCCTCTCCCGCTGGCAGCGTGGTAAGGAGCGACTTTCTTCCTCCCCTGCGAAGTGCTGCTCTGATTTACTGCAGCTCTTCCTCAAGCACTTCCGGAGGTCAGAGGGCTGCAGACATTAGCCCATAATGGAAGACCTGAGGTCATTTGTAACCAATACGAAGGAACCCGGGTGCCGTGCAGCGCAGCTGGGAGTAAATAAACCTGTCCCCTGGCTTGCTTTGTAAAACCTCTCGCTAGTGTGATGCGGAGAGGAGGATGGAAGAGTAATGGATGGTTCTCATCAGAAGAAATATAGTGCCCAGTGGCTTGGGAAGCGTGCGTGTTTGTCTGTTATTCTTGTGGGGCGCTACCTGGCAATGCAGCCGGGCTCCCCGTGGAGTTTCTGGTGGCTGCAGTGGAGACTGGAGGGCTGCATTGCTCGTGCCCAGGCAGCATCTCCTCAGCCTGCCTTGCTTCATCGTTGTTATTTACTGTTTATAATGGAAATTTAGAACATCTCAAATGATGAGATTACCTTTTAGTTCAAAGAGCACTATAAAAATCCTGTACTGCAGTAATATTGGTCTCTGTTGGAAAATCTGGGGTCAATTCATAATCTGCACAAAGTAACCCAGGTTAGGTTAGCTTAAAATTGCTGCTGGTCCTTGCTCCAGTAGCATTCGGAAACTGCCCGGCTGCAGTGACTGCTGATAGAAGGAATTAAACGCGTGGGTGTCCCGCAGGCAGAAGTCCTGCTGGAGGTAACCAAAGGACTGAGCACCATGTGCGGTGAAGCAGACCCAGACTGTACGCACTGCTCTGTGTGCAAACGCAGAGACTAATCCTAAAGGCAACGAAATTTTCTGCATTTCAGTGCAGTAAATCCCACTAAAACCCATAGCAGGGCTCTCAGAGGCTGACTGTGGGGCTTAGCAGCTGCACACTGTTATTGCTGAGCAGCACGGCTGAGCAGCTGTGGTCTCGGCTGGCCGTGGGGCTGTGCATCTGAAAGGGAGGCCTGAGAGCCAGCCGCTCCTGTGCTCGATCCAAGAGCAGAAAGTGCCCAGCGCAGAGGGGCGAGGAGCTCGAATGGGGACAGAGGTACCACCGGCAGTATCGGGTAGGGCTGGTGCTCTGCCATCGTGAGACCCCTCTCCTGGTGTGCTCCCTCTCGCCATGTGGTGCTCTCGAGCTGACCTCCTGCCGCGGTCATGAAGCCGGCAGCGGGCAGTGAGCCACTCGTGGTGTGAAAACCAGACGGCAGTGCCACCGCGAGAAGGGCAACTGGTACTTCTGGGTGCCTCCGGGAAGCCGTTCCCTGCAGAGCTAGGGAAGCCTTGCTGCCATCTCGGGGACCTGGGAAATCCACCTTTACTGCTGTGCTCAGAGTAAATACCAGGGAAGCAGATGATGTACTCACACGAGGGAAAGATGCTTTGTATTTTAGTTACAGTCTTCTTCAGGACATATAAGAAAGTGGGGAGCATTCCCATTTGTTTTCTTCTGCCCAGGTGCTTCTTTAAAAACCTGGCACAGGTTCTGCTCAATTACACCCCCGTTTTGTAGAAAATTTACAGAACTGAGTTAGGCTCCATCCCCTGTGCATGGAGCCTCCAGCGGGCTCTTGTGTTTAGTATGTAATGCAAATAGTGGTCCACAAGTCCTGTGAACATGTATTTGGCTCAGTTGGGTGAGGTTTTTACATCTGAAGATGGGAGCTCAAAAGATGGGAAACGGTGTTTTTGGAACTTAAGCTTGAAAACAACGGCCATGCCTAGCACCTCCATTCATCCAGCAGTACCTTAACAGAACCTTTCATCAAGTGCTACTCAGACCTGCTCCTGTCTACTCCAGCTTCATTACTAGAAATTAGGTCTATTTATTCTGCTTTGAGTACTCCGTGCAATTCAAGTCCCGAGGAGAAAGACAAGCTCAATAGGCCGAGTGGTGTTTGTTTGCCTGCATTTATCACCATCAGCAAAGGAAGCAATTTTCATAAGCAGCAGGGAGCGGGGAGCCCTCCCCGCCGTGGCTGTTGGCCGTGGCGGTGGCTGTGCCGCCGGTGCCCCGCGGACCGCTCCGCACCTGAGGCCTGCCCTGCGGCACGGGGGTGATGACAATAGGCCTCTCAGATAAACAGCATCACTGAATAAAACGTGCTGAAAGCCAGCAGCAGGTGAACCGCTCAGAACAAACCCCGCACACCCATCGTCCTGCCCGCAAGGCAGGCTGAGCCGCGGCTGGGCACAGCTTATCACGTAGGTTAACACACGGCCCTTTTTCCCCCTCCTGCCCCAGCACCTCCCTTCCCAACTTTCAACAACCGTTTGATTACTTCTGTGATACAGCTAGGGAGGAAAAACGATCAGCTGCCCCCCGTCCTCTTTCACAACAAAGCAGAGGAAGCAGCTCGCCGGGGCTTTGTCCAGCCGCCAGGTGCTGCCGGGTGCCTGGTCGCTGCGCTCTTCAGGAAGGTAAATATTGGGCTAGAGATATTGCAGCTCCGCTCGGCGCAGCACCGCACGGCAGCACAGCGCTCCAGCGGGCATTTGCATGTCTCCTGCTGAGCCAGCCCTCCTTGGTGCATCAGCAGCGGGAATTGGCTCAGACCTCAGGGAAATGTTTAGCTCTGCTGGTTGGCAAGATGACGCACATATGGAGGTACGCTTAGGAATGGGGGATGTACTTCTGTCTTCTGCTCCGGCCTGTTGAAAGGCAGCTGCATTAGGAAGTGAGTAGAAAATCCAGCTGAGGCCCTCTGTGCACCAGAAGGCATTGTTGTCACGGGGAAACTGCTCACTCCAGCACTCTCTGGAGCATGTTCCTCTTCTGCCACATGCTACCACTTGTTTTCTTCGCTTACAATTTCTAGCAAGAGAAAGAGAAAGAGAGAAACTCTGGATGGATTCCCCGGAGGAATGCACTTCGTAATGCACCTCCTGTCTAAGATGCCAATTGCATCTGGCTGCAGAGAAGGGCACCAGAGAAGGTCTTCCCTGAGGTGGAGGCAGTGATTCCTCGGGATAAGATGTCAAACATTGGCAGGACTCGTGTGTCGTGCAGTCTGTGCTCGTTGGGCGATGGCGGTGTCTGTACTTGCTCTCGCTGGGTTTCACTGTCTGCAGAGGAAAGACAATCCTTCGCTGGATTATGAAACGTCACGCAGAAGCTGGCTAGCAAATGGTAGTATTAGTAAGAGAGCTCTCGGGGCCTGTGTCATCTGCACCAGACTCCAGCAGAGATACCCGGCACGAGGAGCTGGCGGGGTGAACAGGGAGCGGAGGGAGTGGTGAGACGGGGAGCAGAGGCGCAGAGGTGAAGCAACACGCTCGTGGGGCAGAGCTGGGCCAGGCTCAGGGTCTTGCGGGCCCCAGCGCCATGCACCGCCCAGTGCAGCAGGCAGCTCACGCGCTCTGGTCTACATCAAACACATCCACCCTCTGGGAAATGCGTTGCTGTTTTAACAGCTGCAGCCTTTGCACAGGATAGATTCAGACTGCGCGACACTTTCTTCCAGCTTTTTGGTAGGAAAATCAAGGTAGCACAATGGAAATTCCACATCTTTTTGGAGCGGCTCGGAATGGTGTTGAGTTATGTTTCTACTTGCACAGCACTGTTCACACAATCTAGAATGTCGGGGAAGCTCAGCAGGGTCCCTGCATCACAGCCCCTGTAGCTACAAGAAGAGGAGAGTAAATCCGGGACACAGAGGTGGCTGGGGCGTCCGTCGCTCCAGATGGACCTCAGGGCTGGCGAGGCAGGGAGACCCTTTTGTATTTCGTCCCTGCCAGATACCTGGGTGGTATTGCCCAAAGATGAAGGGAACAGAGCAGGACTCATTTATCACCTCTTCTGTTTTCTCTTTGTATTTATTTTTCTTTCAAAAACACTTAAAAAAATTAATTTAGTGCTGGAGAAAGGTGACAGATTAACAACCCCAGAGACTTCAGCCCTCTGTTTATCCACCGAACAGAAAGCTGCAAGCACATTCCCGGTGCTCTTATGGCACTGTGCCCCAGCCCTGACCTTGGGGACCAGCTCCCAAGGGAGCAGCCACCCCATCCCTCCGGCCCACCCCCCCTCGAGCTGCAGCCTGAAGTGGTGTCTGGGCTGCGATTCCACCCCATTACTCTGCGCGGTCCCACAGCCACCGTGGGGCTGTTGCTCCTGATCCCCAGGGCCTGGCAACACGCTTTGAGGTCTTGCTCTTTTGGTGCGTCTTCTCCAGAGAAGGAAAAGGGCAGTTGTGTGAGAGCACAACCGAGAAGGCCTCTGGGATCCCCAGGTGTCTGTGGATGGTGCGTTTCACCTCGCGGAAGGGCACAGTAGGTGATGTTCCCATACTAGCATGTAGAGCAAGACAACCACGTAGCTATCGTGGGATTTGAGGGAGGCTGGGCATTTGCAGCTTCTGGGGAATTTTTAGATGCTCCCTAATCTTTCCTTATAGTAAAGGTTGGTTCCTTACAGTAAAATCCATCCCCCATCCCTCCGGCCTTTCTCAGAGACATACTTGGGTGGATTTTGTTTGAGAATTCTCCCTGTGGGTCATTTCAGGTTCTTGCCTACAGGCTTTGTGCATTCCCTTTTTCTTCAGGTCTGGTGTTTGGAGTAGCCCTTTGCAGACGAGGTATTTCCCCTGCCTTGAAGCTGGAGTGTTTGGGAGAGGAGTGTCCTTCACAAAGCAGTCAGCGTGGGGATGGGGTGGCACCGTGGGGGGTAAGGCTTCCCAACACACACGAGAGACTTCCTAGCAATTAGTAATGCCACTTCTGCCCTCTCCCCTCACTCGAGAAGTGACATTCCCAGGCATGTCTTTGGCGTTTGAACTACTCCGTCTCCTGGACCTAAGGGACAGGGGCCAGGACGGCTCTGTGGGAGGCCCTGGTGTCGAATCCATTTGGCTGGGGTGCCCAAGGGGCCTTCCATCATCACCTGCCTCCGTCGCAGCGAAGGCGTCTCCGTTCACTGCGCCAGGTGGTACTCAGGAATTTTATGCAGCGTGAGTTGCCCAGGGAAGAACCCCCTCCTTTTTGTTTCTGCCTGTGGTACTGGAGGGCTGACCCCATCCCCCCCTTCGCTGAGGGGGCAGAAATTTGATAATGGCCATAATTACGTCTGAACGTTAAGCGAGCGCTCCGGATCGTTGTGGCTGTATCCACTTGTCCATAATTACCAGCGATGGACATGGTGGCTTCAAAGGCCACCCAGTTATCATTTATGTTTACTATAAACACAGCAGCTGTTTGGGGTTACGAGGGTGGCCGTTTTCCTGCAATCCGATGAGCCAGACCCTGAAATTCTCACCTGACACCGGCTCTCTCCCTTCCCTGGGAAGCAGATTCGGCTCAGGAGTGGCCCCAGGGGCTGTGGTTTCCCCAGGCTGCCTCCGAAGCCCAGGGAGGCTGCTCTGCGTTTCTGGGGCTGTTCCGAGCTGGCCGTGGTGTCTCACCCCAGCAGCACTGCCGGCGGCTCGGGGGCTGCAGGAGCACAAGGCGGTGATGTTCAGCGAGCCCACGCTTGGGGAGCAGAGCCTCTGCCTGGCGCATCACAAGCAAGGGTAGCTCTGGCCGGGAGGATGGGGTGCCGGGGCAGTGGGACTGGCAGTGGGTTACAGCTGCTCCTGCGGGGCAGTGCGACACCGGCTGCGGGGTGGGGGCTGGAGCTCGGCGGCGCTAAGCGAAGGATAAGGGCAGCAGCTGTTGCGCTGTCTGGGGGGACAGGATTCATTTCTCCTCCCATGGGCTCCACAGACCCGCTCGGTGCACAGCCTATTTATCATGCTGTGCTCTGGGCCGGGGTCTGGGACTCTGCCAAAGTCGCCAGAGAGCAAATTCCTACCTTACAAACACGTATGGATACACGGGAGTGTGACCCCCTCGGGCAGAGAAGGACGCCAAAAGGGAGGGCGACCATGAGAAACTGGGACCCACCAGGCGCTCACTCCTGCGGAAGCAGGGGGCTCTGCTGCTGCTGGAGGCTGGGCCCCTGGGAAGGAGCCCGACAAGTCCAGGCTGTGCAAGCCAGAGCCTCTGGGAGGTGTGAGACAGAAAGCTGGGAGGCTGCCGTGGCCAGGAGGAAACATATGGAGGCAAATCATATGGGGGCAGGCAGCAGGGAAGCACTGGAGTATCCTTTAGTTGCATCAGAGTCAAATCTTTACATCAGTGAGTGAACATAGTGTAATTGTGTTTGCCTATGAAAGGAGATTGGAGCAGAGCAGTTGCCTAAATCCCTGCATCGAGGACCAGGTCTTCAATCAAATGGCCAGTCGCCTGATGCTCAAAAAATGGAGGGCTGGACTGGCCCCAACTTTGTTAAATGTTAAAAACGCCTGGTAGCTATTTTTATTCACTTTGCGGAGTAGGTGAAAATCCGTCCTGCACTCAGAAGAGCTGATGTGTGTGATGACGTGTAGACCACAAACCTCATGCAAGGTGGAGCTCAGGATTACAGAGGGGGGCTGGTGCTGTGCCGGCCCCACGGGGTCATGCGTCGTTACCTGCGCCACCAAGCACAGGCAATTTTGGAGATTGTGAGAGCTTAGGACAGGCTTACGTTTCCCACGACCTTGGCATAGTCTGTGCAAAATTACAAATCGGTAAGTCCTGCCTGATGGCAGGAGCAGGTTATAATTTATGAAGTGCATCTCGCTGCCTTTCGTATCGGCGGGCTGGAGCGTACAGTTGCTCGCAGTCATTCGGCCAAAAGACAGGATGGGAGTTTTCCAAGTTTTTCTCCTAGTTGACAGTCTTCCATCTGGCACAGCCTTTAGGAAATAGCCTCGGAGTGGCTTCTTAAATTGTTTCTTTTTTTTGCCAGTGTGTAATCCTTCCTGATTTTTGTTCTTGCTTCTTTTTTCTACCAAAGGGAGCTAAACGTCAGTGATTACAGGCTGGGTTTAAACGCTGATGGACTGGAAGTGAATGAAAGGAAGGCAAAATACTTTGTTCCTCTGATAGTACCATTTCCAAGAACTAAGTTGTAACGTGGGGAAACACCTGGGAAGTGGAGTACCTGGCAGCAGTTGAGCAGAAAGGCTTACTTAGCACAGCAGCCGAGGGACGTGGGCTAGAGACGTGTGGCAGGTAGGCACCTCCACGCCGACCCCGGGTAACGCCGTCTCTCTGCTATTCATCTTCACTGGAAAAAGATGCTTCATCTTATCTCTAGAGGAAAGAGCAAATTGGCTGGTGTTTGCAGCAGATAACACATATCAGGGTGATGTATTTATTAGGGGAGGAAAGAACAACACAGTCAGTGCCTGTTTATTTATTGGTTCATGAATTGCAAAGGCTAAATAGACTAAACACTCCTTCAGTCCAGAAAGAAAAGCAGCGCCGGTACGTGTGATTGAAAAATTAGCCTTCCAGTAACGTTCAGACCATTACAACGTTCTCCTCCCTGTCCAGAACCGAGACACATCATAGCCTCAAGCAATAACACTCACAGAAAAGCCTGGAACCAGGCAGGTACGAAGCTAGTCTCATGGTAGAAAGCCCGTCTCTAAGACTTGCTAACAGAAACATCAGCTGCCGCTGTCATGCTGTGGCATGTGTGTATGCTCTGCAATCCGTGGCATGGAGGTTATCGGCACTTTGCGGGTTGTCAATATTTGCAGAAGAATGTTTCATGTAAATTGAGAAAGATGTGTTACACATCCCTGTACCCTCCAAGGCTTTTGGGCTGTGCAGCAGAGCCGGGGACGGTTCACATTTTGGTGTTCTCGGGGTGCATACTCGATTCCCCAGAGGACTAGAGAGGGATAAACAGAGACAGGTTCTCATAGACAGACGTGCGAGGAGTACAGGGAATAGGGAGCTGAAAGGATCGATTTGTAAGACAAGATGCTAAAAAGCAAAAGACATAAGTGTCTAGCAACATTGTACGGAGAAATGAACTTACAGTAGGAGAGAAACATCGGGGAGGAGAGGCTGCACGGGGAGAACATAACGCAACAGAGGGAAGGGGCCAAGGGGGAAGTTCTTACAGAGGGAATTTCAGTCTGCATGGCAGGAGATGTTCAGCAAAGCGAGGCACCTGAGACTGGAACCAGGGAGGCACTCTCTGCCTTGGCAGCACCAAAGAGAGGTTGCCCAAATGTTTGAGCTTTTTCATTTTCAGCTTTTGCAAGAGCAAAGAGCCAGATCAGACACGAAATGTCACGGTTGTTCTCGGGACCTGGCCCACCTCCTCTTTAGCCGTCAGCCCTCCAGTCCTGTCAAATTGCAAAGGACCAGCTGGAGCAGGTGTCAGCGGAGATGTATCAGTGCAGAGTTCTGCTTGGGTTTCTCAGAGCAAGTGGCAGGATCTCTTTTATCACGCTGAGCCTTCTCCTGTCAGCAAAGCAGCCGGATGAAATTTCCTTCTCTGGAGACCCCCTCTGTGTGGCTGTGTAGCCAAAGGATTTTGTAGGCTCCTTTACTGTCTTAATTCTCATCAGATTTGCACCATCACTCAGGCCTGCAAAAGGAAACAAAACAGAACAAAACAAAAATGTAAAGCCGACTTTCAAACAAAAATCTCTCCACAGAGACCTGAGCAGGGACTTCTGACTTCAACGTGTTTGAAAATGTTTTGGGATGTTTTGCTTCTGAGCATTTGGAAAATCGCTGGGCTGAGCTGTTTCGCCTTAACTTTTATAAATGCTAAACATCTGCTGACATCAGCTCAGGTATTAATTCTGGGTCGTGTAGCAGACAAAGTGCTTGAACTCAGAAAGAGCAGAGGTGTTTTCTGTATTTCAGCAGGCATGTTTAAAATGCAGAACCACCTCTCATTTCAGCCCTCTGTAAAAGTGAGGCTGCTCAGAACCTTTGAGCCGTGTTTCAGTTTGCTTTCTGAGCACTTTCATTTCGGGGCATTTTAGTCTGGATCACTTCATTTCCTACCCTTTGAGACTAGGTCAGAGGATGCCCGAGTGTCCGCATGCTTTGAGCGCCAAGTTTAAATCCTCGCCAGTGACCTTCGTTCTTTCTCTCAGGTGTTTTGTAGCTGCACAGCTTACACGGCACAAAAAATCCAGGCATGGGAGGGACGGTGAATTGCAACAACAGATTCAGCAACCAGCTTTCAAAGGGGAATGAAGAAGACCAGAAGATGCTGTTTGGTACTTCTGAAGTGCTGCTGCTTCCTAGGGGTGCTTTTCTGTGGTTCTCATTATCATAAAGCAAAGAAGGTGGTTTTGGATTATACCTGTTAATAGACATAGTTAAACACCAATGAAAGGCTGGAAAAAGATCACATAAATCACAAAGCAAGGCATCCTTGGTGTAGCGCAGTGCTTAGCTAGCAGGACCGCTCTGTTTCAAGGCTGTGAAACTAATTAGGAGACAGCAGGACTGAGCTGGTGTTTCATGGATTCGGCCCTGGCGTGCTTTGTCTGGGATGCTGAATCGCACGCTCGTGTTGCAATCATTGCAAAACCATGCAACAAAGCCTGTCTTGACAGGACGTTCGGCCTGGATGAAGGAAGCCTTGAAAGGAGAAGCGCCCCTCCCCAGACTGGACAGCCGGCCAGGCCTGGCACACGCCGAGGGATCTGTCCAGGACAAGTCCAGCTGCGTGTCGCTTCTTGCAGCCCACACAGTCTTGCTCTAGCGTTAACAACACGCAGTGCTTTCTTGTTTGTAGGGCTATCGTCAGGCAGGAGGCCCAGATCTATGGTATCTGTGGTGTGTCCTGGGCTGGAGCCAGGCGGTCGCCTTTGGTTTGCAGAGGGCCAGTGGATCCCGCAAGGAGAGGACCAGAGGAGGGCTGAGAGCTCCGGCTGACTGCAACGTGCAGGTGACACGGATTGCCTGGTATCCATTTGATTTACTGTCTTCTCTTCCAGAAATGTAAGTTAGGAAATTCTTGCATAGATTAAAAAACCACCAACAAACACAAGAACAACAGCAAAACAAACAAAAGGGCACCTTCACCTGTCTGTCTTGGCATCAACAACCACAGGGCTTCCTTTGAGAGCCGCTCTGGGGGATTCAGACTAGCTGAATCCCTGTCTAGAGCTGGGATACCAGGCAAAAGAAAAAAGAAAATAACAATCTGTTAAAAAAACTGATGTTGTACCATGAGCGTTGTGAAACATCACATAAGGGAACAGCCCCACAGCCCAGCACCTTTGCAGCCAAACGCCAGCGTAGTTCCTTGAAGTGCCAGGGTTGTTAACCTGTGGGTTTCGTTTAACGTTTTAAATGTAACAAAAAAATAATCTTAGGTTATGGTAGAGACAATAAGGATGCAGGAAAGAAAGCAAAATTAAAAAGAAAAAGGGAAAAAAAAAAAAAGATTTAATTGAAGCATAAGATTGAGGTTTGTTTGTTGGGCTGTATGAGACCTGTCCAGCTGGAATCGGCATCAGCAGTCACATTGACGGGTGCTATTCCAGTGATGTCTCTATTCAGCTGGGATTAGACGGCTGTCTGGCTGCTGGCTGAAAAATCATTATTTTTAGTGCCGTGTCCCTCTAGTCGGTTTTCGTTCTCCTGACAGCGTGCAGTTGGGATACATTTTAGCTCCCCCCTCCCCTTGTACCCAGGTTTTGACTAAATAGAATTCTCTCTGCTTGTTAAGCAGTTTTCTCTGGCCCTTTTTTCTCGTTTCCTACCAGAGAATGATGGATTTGGTCATTTCTAAGGACCTTCCCAGCTGTTTTGGACATGAAGACAAAAACAAGCTTGGAGAGATTCATCGATATTATGGAAGATTAGCCTGGGGGTTTCAGGCTTTCTTTCAAAAAGAAAACTTTTTTTTTTTGTTTCACTTTGGCTCTTCCCCGGCGTGCGTGACTAAAACACCCATACTGTGGCATCGGTGCAAAGACCCAGGGATCTAATTCTCAGCTGCTGTACGCCAGCAGTGCCCGGTAAAAATCAGTAGGAGCTACCCAGGTTCCCACGTGCTGGCAAACCACGGGCGCTAGGTGCTGTGCGCTTCTCTGGGCAGGGTGACACGCAGCGTGCCATTCGCTACCGGACTTTGCACCGAGAGCCAGCAACCCAGAAGAAGGCAGCATCTTTTCTGTACCCGACAGAGATCCGAGCGTGGCGCTCATCGGTGGCACTGGTGTTTTCCCTCTTCCCCCTCCCCTGCTCCCCGCGGAGCCGGGCAGACTCTCCCAGCAGCACTCGGTCTATGGTTGGAGGGCATAGCTGTCATTCCATTAGGCTTGGCTAGGCCTGCGTTAAAGCGTGTCATACAAATTGAGGGGATCCAGCATATTGACAGACAGATATTTAGCATGTAATTGCACCGAAAGTGCTGCACAAAAGCTCTGGGAGGTAGGAGAGCAGAGGATTTGGATTGCATGAGATCTGGTTGGACTGAGGTTTGGACTCCTTCTGCAAGACGCGTTTGAGCTCCGTAACAACAGGTGCGATGGCGGGGCACAAATACCTCGTCCCGCAGGCAGCGGGGCGGTGTGACAGCGCTCCCCCTGCCCGCTCACGGCCTGCAGACGTTCTGTGTGGGGCAGGATCTCCCACACAGCAGGCAGAGCTTCCCCCAGGCCGGTGCGCAGCTCCCGCACCCTCTAGGAAGTTATCAAAATTCATCACTGGGTTTTGCAAAGATGGCTCATCTTTGCCCAAGTCATTTTATTTTTAAAAACTTTGCACTGAGTGACTTCTTAGCATAATGCTGTCAGCCCGTGGCAGAGCTGGGATGGTCCTGCTCTCACCTGCACCTGCCATCCCCTTCCTAAACGTGTTGGGAAGGATTGAGCATCACATCTGCGGACACTACTAATGAGCCCAGGCCGTAGCAAAGGTAAAGTAGAAGTCTCAGAGTGACTTCAGAAATCCCACCTGAAAGGGAACATGCCCAAATAATCCCGCAGGCTCCCAGTGGCCTGAGACAGGAAGGGCTGTCCAAGGGCCTTCACTGACAGTGGCCATGTGATGTGCCCGAAACTCGAAGGGGTCGCTGGCTGCTGCGTCTCTGCAGTTGAAGAGCCACAGATGAAATTGCTTATGTCAGCTAACGGGGAAGAGGTGGAAACGGGTGGCTGGAGCAGCGGTGGGAAAACTTACGGTTCTTTTGGACTGCCTCGTTGAGCCGTGCCTCTGTTTAGATGCTTAGGTGCACTTTCTCCAAGCATCCCTCAGGTGGGTTTTGTTAAAGGTAAACTTGTGAGAGGGAGCTTTCAACACAGGCTGTGGAGATCTGATTCTGAGTGTAAGGTCTGGGGGTTTGAACCTAGCCTGAAAGGAGCAGGAGAGAGGTGCAGAAACGGTAGAAGGACTTTAATTAACATTTAAATTGATGTTCAGTAAATTCCCACTGTAAATGGGTGCTAATAACATAAACTCAGCTGACGCTCAGGAGATCCCAGTTCAGTTTCCAAGTTCTGCTGCAGACTGTGGGGGTTTGCCCACTTCCTTTGCCTGCTGAAGACGAGTACCCCTAGCTTCAAGGACATGGTGTTCACTGAGGCTTTGGAGACTTCAGAGACAATGACCAGGCCAAACCCTAATTAAATAATTAAGGTTCCCTTGCTGTAAGCCCTACAAGCAGCTGGGCATAGGCAGTGTTCCCCAGCGGTCAGAGCCCAGGTCTGGTCTGGAGGTGTGCTGGGGCTGAGCACACGTGGGGGGGGAACGTTCCTGTCACGGTGCAGGCGATGCGGATGATATAATATTGTAAGGAGCTGGGTGGAATGTAGCAACAAGCAGGGTGATTGATCATTGATGATAAGCTCTTGTCATGTTCACTTGATTTAGATAGTTTTAAGTGTATCATTTACCCGTGTACCATTTGCTGTCTCTGTGAGAGACAGGAGATTCCACAAACAAGATTAAAAATGGGGTTGGTTGGTGCCTCTGGTTTTGAGTGCCCGAACTGAGGATGTTTAAAGAGATCTGGTTTCTACAGGTAGCAAGATGTCCAAGACAGGGAGACATATCTGAGGATCTAGGTCCACAGAGCTCTTCCTTGCTAAAGCGCAGCTCTCTAAAGGTGCAGAACTGCAGGCGAAATAAGACGAGCAGACACAGCACCTGTATCCTACAAATAGGGAAGGTGTAAACAGCGCCGGGACACCTGGGCCCAGCCTACACCCGGTGAGTTTGCAGCAACTCCGTCGACTGGGATGGTGGGACTCGGTTTGTTCAGGTCTAACAGAAGGGGCCCTGGAAGATTTCTGCAGTTCTTTGACACCATCCAGAAGGAAAAGTGCCAAGCAAGTGTAAAACGCACGTAGCTGATCGGGAGCTGTTTCTCTGCTGTTTGCAGCCACACCTTCTGTACGCTTCCTCTTTGCGCAGCCCAGGTCCAGGTCGCTGTCAGGGAACATGATAAAGGAATAAAGCTGCAAGTGGGATCACGTTTCCCTTTGCTCCTCGTGTGTATGTGTGTGTGTCTTTGTTTTTTCTGTGCTGTAGCTCAGGGGGGCTCGTAAATCTTGGAGACGACGGCGTTTTTTTTCTCTCCCCCTGTGTGACTGATGGTGCGAATTTATGTGTGGTATTTCTCTCCCCCAACCTCATTCTGTTAAAACGAGACAGGAGGCCAGTAAATCTGCAGTGGGAGCTGTGCGGGCTGAGGGTCCCTCACCCCTCCTCCTCGCAGCCCGAGGGCCAGCTGTTCCCAGAAGATAATGATTTTGGGCTTTCAGCTGGGGCGGGGATGGGGTTTACTTACTTTGGCTGCAGGAGCGTGCTTTGACCCTCCGCCTCAGCACCAGGCGGCGTTGACGAGAACGGTGCTCTCGGGGATGTGCTATCCCCGGCTGGCATCCCGTGTGGAGAAGGGGAGGACACTGAGGTGTGAGGCAGAAGGAGGCATCCCTCCCAGTGCAGGGACCCAGCTGGAGCAGTTGGGCTGCCTCACTCCATGCTGAGATGTGCACGGGCCCTCCCGTCTTGCCTCTTCTGGCTGCAGTGGCTGAGCGAAGGAAAAGAGTCTGTGTTTCAAAAGGCTGTTGCGTTACAAGAGGGAATAGGAGGCTTGAAAATTCTTTAAAAATGATTTCATAAATATATTTGTGTCTGCTTCTCATTCCCGACTCATCAAGACCACTTTTCTCAAGCAGGTCCCCAGCAAGAGGCTAGTGCGGCATGGGGCGGCTGTGTGCCAGGGGCAGGGCACAGGCTGTGCTCCCGGCCTTTCCGAATGCCACCTTGAATTTCATCTCCCAGAGGGGTGTCTCTCCTGAAAAATACATTGTTCTTTTCAACACATATTGCAGGATTCTTCCAGTGACATTGCTTTAGCAGTAGGAGCAAGACTTGGAAATTTTCATCCTGAATAAGTTTGGTTAGGAATTCTAGACAAAGCTGAGATTTTTTAGAAAATAAAAATCTTTTTTTTTTTCCGAGACGAGACTCTCGGCGTCGGGGTGGGGTTTCCAGTCAAGACAAGCAGGGCTGAGCTGCACTGAGCGAGTGGTTCAGCAGCCACAGGGCTCCTGTGGCAGTGGAGGAGCAGGTCCAAGTGGCCTCTCCCCATCAGGGACCTGCACCTCTGGTGCCCTCCCCTCCCCCGGCTGCCTGGTGTGCTGGCAGCTGTGCTGTCTGTCTTCGCGTATCTCCCTGCGTGACTGGTGACATCTCAGGAAAAGGATGGGCCTGGCTCTTCCCGACCCGCAGTTTCGTCTCTGGTTTACCTGTCCTTGAAAAGTTTCAGCATACTTCTTCCAAGTGGATACATGCTGCTGTTCGTAGGTGCCCCGGGCTTCCTTCACCAAAGGAGTGGTGTGAAATCAGTAGTTTTGGGGGGCTTGCTGCATAGCCCGGACCCTGGGAGCACTGCGGTTCACAGAGCTTGCATCCTTCTGCTGCTGGAGTGAATGCCCGGCTCCTGCCATCAGTGGAGAGCTGGAGGGGTCAGTCCCACGGGAGGCTAGGGAGTGCGCAGCCAGGTAAGGGCAGCGGGAGCACAGCTGACGTGCAGCAAAGTATTGGCAAGGTCTGCCAGCCCATCACTCGGGAAACAGCATCTCGCCTCCGCTGAGTTTAACTGAAAGGGCCCTGAAGGTTCCCCTGACGGTGCTGACTGGAGCCTGCTGTACTCTCAGTGCTGTAGTATCTACGCAAGTAATCTCAGGTGCTTATTCCTTCCCTGAACCACTTAAAGCCAGTAGTGCAATACTTTTTTCCACACATAGCCTCGCTGCCTGGCTGCTTTCTGCCTCTTCAGCTGCCTGGCTTTAGTCTCCTCCTATGCAAACAGAGTAATCCAGGCCCTCCCTTGTACAGAGGAGCTCCTGCTCCAACCTGGGCTTTAGGGAACCTTCAGTATTAAGATCCACAGACACGCCTCTGGTTTGTGTTTAGTAACGAGAAAATGAAATACATTCCATTAGACTATTTAAACAGTGTGTAGATCAACAGTTCTGGATGAGTCTGGGAATTACTTACTGTTCTAATACGACTGCACGTGTCTGTGACCTAGCTACTGAACTCGGAAGGACGTTTTTATCAGTTTGTCTTTTGTTAATATGCAATAAATATTCTATTAAAAGCAAGCTGAAAGCCGAAGAGCTGAGGCTAAGAGGTTACTCAACGTTTCATGTTTAAGCTCTCGTATCTATAAAGACGCATTATTAAAGGCAAAAGAATTCCGGGGCCTGACTCACAGCTGAGGCATAATTTTCATTGTGTGGCTTTCCCCCATGGCTTCTAATATCTTTATCAGCCTGAGCTGGCTTGTCCCTGCTCCCCGACACAAGAAGCAATGCGAAATGAGCAGGGTTAGAAATGTTTGCTCGGAGGCTGCTGGCGCTGCGTGGCACTGTGCTGCCTAGGCTCCTGGCGGAGGCTGCCCATCACGGCTTGGAACGTCACCTTCCCCCTGGGGGCTCCGACCTGAGAGGTAAAAAAATTGTTTGAGCTCTCACCTCCACCTGAAGGGCCAGCTGCGTCACATGGCTCAGGTTAATCGGTTTAAAATGTTTTAAAACCAGTCTGGTTGTAGCTAAGCTTATTAAACCCCAGCAGTGTGGGGCTGGCAGAGGGGACAGCGAGTAGCTGGGCACGGCTGGGTGGGCCGGGGTAGATGTGTGCCTGGGAAGGCTGGGCTGGGGCACTGGTAGCTGGCAGGGTTTGTCAGGAGCTCGGATAACACTGCGTTGGTTTGCTGGGTTTATTTCTGGCCTTCAGGTTTGGAAATAACAGGGGGTTGAGGACAAAACCTAGGACCTGTGTCCTGCCGGTTGGTGCCTTTTTCCTTCCACTAGGACACAAATCAAAGCTACCTAAACAAACATTGTGTTTTATACTAAAACACCATTGTGAGAGTCAGGAATGGGGCTGAGAGCCTCACAGACATGTCACCGTATGAACCACTGCTGTCTCTGTCAAGTCCAGAGATCGGGCTCTTGTCTCGGTGTGCCGTGGGTCTGTTGTCGGGCTGTGCTCTGTCCCTTACCCCTCTGGCTGACACTTTAAAAGGCACTTAATGGCCAGCCGCAGCCGGACATCTGGGGAGCGGGGACCCGGGGGGCAGCTTTCAGCCTTGAAGGCATGAGCTCAGCAGTGCTCTCCGGCCAGGCCAGACTGAGTGACCGTGGCAGAGCTCTGTTATCATTCCGGAGGGTGAGGTTCACCTGCCCTGAGCAGTATCTGGTTGCTGGAAGGATCATCCAGGCACCCATAAATCTTTGGCTTCGCTCTGCTGTTTATAAGCGGCTTTGCTGACAAATTGGCACCCACCTCCCTCCCCGCAGCAAAGTGACTCAGGGCTGCTGAGAGCTACTGCAGACCCCAGGACAAATGAAATATTCGTCTCCCCTTTGCCCTGGCAGTTGCCCCCAGATTTCCCCTCTTCTTGCCATCATTCCTCATGAACGAACCATTCCCTTTCTACGCCACATGATCCAGAAATGTCTTGATGCTCTTTGGGTCTCTTCCCACCCCCAACCCCAAGAGAGGGGGTACCTCTAAAGGGGGTACCTCTAAAGGGGGTACCTCTGAAGGGAACCTCTACACTGGAGGGGTGTGTGTGGGTAGGAGAGGGACAGAGAAAGGAGATTACAAGTAGTCATAATGCTCCACGCCATTGCCAAATGCCAACTGCTAGATAGCATGCAGAATAAAGACAGCAGAGACTGATTTGCTTTGAAGCCTTTGCTTTGGCTATTTTTTTTTCCTTTTACTGTGCCAAAATGCTCTCAGACACACATCTGTCCTAAAAACAACAATCTCTCCTTCCATTAGCTCGGTTAAAGCTTTTCTGCAAGCTTTTAATTTTGAAGAGACAAGGAAAACCAGAGAAAAAGAATGGGCCCAGGACAATCAGATACGTGGTTCTTGTGACAAAAAAGTGAATTGAATTTTAGTCAAGAAATGTGAGACATTCAGAACAATACAGTAAGTACTTAGTGGGATAGCTGCCTGACAAGCAGGTAAGACCAGTGTAATCCTCCATCATTATGTAAAGCAGACACAAAACAAGAGCAAAGAAAATACAGAGCAGGCTCTTCGCTTGACAATTTAAATCCTAAGGGTACAATAGCTATATAGAACAGAATCAAGCACACAGCGATAGTCAGGAATGACTGTATAATAATTCTTGCCGTGGGACGTGGATATACCTTACACCAGCCACTGTCAGTGCGGAGGAGGCCATGAAGCAGACTTCTCTTACCGGAGTGCCTGTGCATGTCCTGGTCCTGCGTGGCATCAGCCAAAGCTTTGGCAGAACGGGGACAAAAGAAGCACGGCAGAGGGGAGCAGGGGCAGGCAGCCTTGCAAGAGGCTAGGAGCGTTGGTTACAGTATTCAGTTTCTTCCTTTCTGAGCAAGCGATGATTTGGAAAAAGTGAAGAGGCTGCAGCCCTTCACACTGCTCCACGTGCTGCAAACCTCTGGTGCAAAACCCCTCTGAAGTTTCACTTTCAGAAGCCACCTGGAAAGAACTTACTTGTCTTCACAGGAGGCTGTGTGTCGGGTGAGACAGCCGTATTACAGCTAAAAAGCTACGTCCCGCAGAGCTGAGGAGTAATAAAGAACTTCAAGTTCAAAGAATTCATGAGGCAGCCCGGCCAGCCCAGGTTTGTTTAGCAAAAAGCATTTGTTTTTGCAAAAGAAACACCGCATGTCTGCCAGGTCCTTACGAGGGGAACCCCAAGCTAACTCACAGACTGGCACGTAATTCTCTCAGGTAGGATGATTTCTGCACTTGCCAGTGATTTTAAGCCTCACATATATGGCTGGCTGCCTTTGTCTTCCAAGTGCCTGCTTGTACGATGAGAATTACCTGTGGTGTTATGACAGACAAGTGATTAAGCTGAGAAAGACAAGTTGGATCTGGTGCTGAGCTTCCTGCATATCTCCCTTGCATGCCCTCGGAGATGTTTCCTCGGAAGCAAAAGGAACTACCTGTGCTCCTGGTTACTCCCAGAAAAAACATTTCTGATGGAGTTAGATCCAATTAGACTCAATTCTTGATCGTCTCTTCCTCTGTTGCTACAAATCTTGCAGAAGGACTGAGTTTTCCATGGGGGCCACTGTAACACACACAGTAAGAGGGCTTTGACCGGCTGCTGCCCTCCTCCGTGGCACATTTGCAACCAGAAAAAAGTCTGGATTTGTGCGAATGATGTGCGTTGGTACCCTACCTGCTTCCACAGTGTTCCCATGCCTGGGGACCTTGCGCTGTCCCTTCTGGCAGTAGTCCTGAGTTCAGCCCCAAATGAGTAAGCTATGAGTAAGGATGGCTACAATCGTATGAGCGAGGGTGCGAAGGAGTCTTCCCTCAACTGGGCATCAATTTCAACTGTTTTGAGGCTTTTTGAGTGATTTTCCCATTCAGATTTTTTCTACAAAGACACACAGTTTAGTGAATCCACTATTATTATTATTGTTGTTGTTATTTTTTATCTAGATTCATTGGTACATTCTATCATTTAGGATTTATTCGAATTTTTATATTTTTATAATGATGGTGCTTTACACTTTTTATACAAGAATGTCCAAGGATTTTCACTTAATTTCTTAATAAGCCAAAAATCAGGCCAGATGTACAAGACATCATGTGTCATCACCTCTTTTTTAAGACCTAGGAAGCAGAGGAAAATAAATTAAAAAATTAGGTATTGAGCCAAACTGTGCCGGGGACAGGAGCAGAGGGCTGACGTCCCGTTGCTCCCAGCCCCCCCGTTGCTCCCTGCACCCACTGCAGCCCCACCTGAGCCCCCGTGGGGTCCCAGCCGAGGCGGCACCTGCACAGCACCACGGCCGCCCCAGCTCGGCCCCCGTCTCCCCTCCCGGGACCGTGGGGGCCGTAGTGACGGAGCTGCCATTCGGCACGAAAAACAAACAGCAGGCTGTGGGAATAGGAACGGCTTCCTTTTCCCTCCAGCCTCGTCAGGCCACTTCGGTGCCGGCTGCGCTGAGCGCTGGGGCTGTGGGGAAGCCCGCGGCAGCCCGGGGCTCGCGGCACAGCGCTGGCAGCCGGTGGGGATCAGGAAGTCGGGCAGGGCAAGGTCACCTCTCGTCCTCCCGTCCGGCAAGGAATGCGTTGCTGCCGGGCGCTAGGGAAGGCTTTGCTGCTTTCTGCAGCTTGAATTCCCAGTGGTTTCTGATGGGAAGAAGTCTACAGCACCATTTTTATTTTATTTTCCCAACGGGTTTTTTAAACGGGCAGATGCCAATGAAGTAGTGTAATCACCAGAGGGCTTTGGAGAGCGGCTGGTCGCTCAATGGGTGTAGGAAGGCAAAATGCCATGAGTAGTATTCTGTTATGCTGTGTGGAGCACTGAGGTTTGTTACTGCTCTCTGCAGGACGTGACCATGAGCTTTCAAATAGAATGCTGTAAAAACTAAAAAAGTTGTGTTCCCATTCTTCCTTAAAATGGTGCGATTCCCTTGCAGGTAAGTGGTCCCCATCCAAGTGAGAGGAAGCTCGGGTCCCTGTGGGTCCAGTTCAGCTCCTGTGACTGGTTTTGTGTCTCCCACCCTCTGGGTTGTAGAGCTGGCTGCTTTAAAGGGAAGGAAGGGAGCTTCTCAGGTCTCTAGGACCACATCTTTAATATTAGTGCAAATCTGCCTATACCAAATGTATCATGCTGAACTATCACTTTGCAAACACTAGAATACATCTTTTAATGCACCCTGCACAGATTTGTGATAGCACTTTTTAGCTCACAATGTCATAAAGAACTCACTGTAGTGCTTTATAGAAAGAGAGGTGATGGTGAGGGGTTCTTCACTACAGCTGCGTTGTCCGGCTGTTGTCTGTTCCATGCCAGAAACTGTTGGGTGACATCTGCTAAAGGGTGTGAGTCTCCCTTTACCTGGCGCTGCCTGACACCAGTGCTCACACCATTCCTACCTCAACTGCAGAAGCTTAAAAGGACACGTCATCGTCTGATTTGTTTGAGTCTGCTGTCTGCAGAGGGGGAGTCGTTCCACATGAAACACTGAGCTAGCCTCAAATAAGAGTGTATTTAATTTGCATCAAACTAAGCTCAGCCCTTGGTTACAAAGTTGGAAGCACAGTTACGACAGGAAAACTTGAATAAGGAAATTCAGACTGTAAGCAGAGCAGAAGCCTGGTGGTGGCACAGGGTGGCTTCGTACAGCTGCAGCAGGGGAAGGGCCATCACCAGTGGAGCTGCACCGCCAGGGCACTGCGCCTGCAGCACACCAGCTCTGTGGACTCTGCCGTGCTCTTCTCATGACACAGGATTACCAGAACTGCTGTGTCTGAACGACCCTTCAGAGCAGCCATCCGCCCACAGCCATTCCTTTTTACTCAGCAGTTCGGTTACAGTTATTGCTAAGCTGGCTGCGTGGGGAGTGCTGCTTATTTGTGGATGTGCACAAAACTTTGCCGAAGTTTGGCTGGAGTTCAGGAACAACCCTGCTCATTCGAAGCTTGTCCTTGTTTTGCTCACTACGAGATGACCTCGGTACTCTCCCGGATGGCAGATGAAGCACGAACTGCCTCACAGTGTTTTGCACTTCAGCTTCATTAGACCCGTGTGGTGTCCCAGGGTCGCTGTAGCACATCCCCTTGGGCTTCTCACTCCTCTGGGCTCTAGTCCCTGCCTGCAGAAGCTACGGCTATATTTTTTGCTCCATTTTGTGATATGCTAAATGTCAAATTACACTTAATAAAGATAGCCTGAAACCAAAGCCTCCCGGTGCCCTTCAGCTGGCTCCAGGCAGCCACTACCCCGAGGACGGTCCTTGTCCCCAGGAGGCGGGCCCAGAGGACGTGCCCCGCTTTGAACATACGGCCGGGGTGGCTGAGTCAGGAACCCGGGCTCTGTCCTGCATGGGAAGAGAAGAGCTCCTTAGCTCCTTTTGATTCAGCCTCTCGGCGTCCTCAATTACCCTTTCCATGTCTCAATTTCACTCTCTGGACTGATGAGGGTGACGGGAATGGTTGGGCTGGGTGGATCGCAGCTTTGATCCTCCGCTGGAGATTAGGAAGCGTTTTCCCTGCGCTGGGCTGGGTGAGATGCTCCGGTAGGCACAGCCCTGAACTTTGGGAAAGTTCATAGCTGAAGTTCGCATCCAGAGCCAAGCCGTCCTGTCCAGACGTGCTCCGGGAGAGAGTTTGGTCAGCGCCTGTAGGGCCTGGGAGGGGGTGGGGAGCTCCTGAATAAAAGGATGATGATTAATTATTATTTCATAATGAGGGATTATCACAGGCTTTGCAGCTAAATAACACAGTACTTAGCATTTCTGTGCTGTGGCACTGTGCACGTTCAAACTGCTGTACAAACAGCAACTAAATTGCTAAAATGAGGAGATTATTTAATAGCCGTGTCTTTGCATTTCTCAGGAAAGGGTGGGGAGTGTTTAGAAATTTGCCCTCGACATTACCATGTAGTCACATTCCAAGATTGTGGCTCACATTGCCAGGCCTAGGATGTGCCTGTTTGGCTTCTATATTTGGGAGACTGTAGTTATGAAAATAAAGCTAACAGCCCAGGCTTCCCCCTGACGCCCTGCCATGGGTGACTGGGTGCAGAATTCACAGGGCAAGCTCTTTGGCCCGAGCCGTGTCAGCGGGCAGCCTGGCCCTAAAACCTGTGACCCTCCAAACACATCTGACCCAGCACGTCCCACATGTGCTGCCCTGCAGAAACGCCCTGTGCTGCCAAGTAGTATCAGGTTAAGTTTGGATCCCATCGCTGTGTCCCAGCGTCCCTTCTGCAAGAGCCTGCAGGGAGTTCAGTCTTACAGACCGCACTATTTATTATTCCTGGTTTTGTTCTATATTGCACTGTATTCCTGGTTTTCTCAGAAGGAAGGGGATTTTTTTTCTTCTTTTTGGCCACAACTCTGCTTATTATATCAGCAGCATCTCCTTTTCTCCTTTTTTAAACAGGAAAGTCTTAATGGGGAAGAAGATCTTGAGGATACTCCATGAAATAACTACATTTCATAGCTCTGGCTCCCAGGAGCTGCATTTTATCAGTTGCCCCCTATTTTAGCAGTGTTATGTTTGGGCAGACATCCTTTTTCTCAGCCATGCTGCTCTACAAAGCTATTAATGGAAGAGAGACTTCTGAATCTACAGCGCATTTGTTTCTAAGTCAGTGAGCAGCCAGGACACTTCATTGCATCTCAGTGTTTGCATTCCCTGTCTTTGAAGTGTTTGGGTCAACTCATACAACTCTGTGTTTAGCCCCAGCTGATATGGAAAAGCTCATACAGTCAGAGCATATCCGTACTTCATTTATAACGTTTCTTCCACGTCAGCTGGCTGGGCTTGGAGTTAGCAGCAGCAGGGAGAGCATGAAGGGTGAGAACAAGCCCTCCAGAGCCTCTGCAAAGCCAGGTACGTGGTGAGGAGACAAGGCACGAGTGTCCTGGCCTTGCCCAGAACAGACTTAACAGAAGAGGAAGCTATTTGTGGCTAGAAAGTCCACTGCTAACATGTCACCTCTGTGCTCCCTTCCTCCCAGACAGTGCCTCCTCCAACTTCCAGCAAAAACTAAAAGCCTCGAGCTATCACAGCACGCAGCAGTGCTTTCTTCAGCCCCTTCTCCTGTGGCGATTTACCTGTTGCGAGATTTGCCGTCCTCCATGGATGCTTTCAGGGGGCTTGATTTTCTCCTCAGTACTTCTCGTCAATAGACACCGAGCTTAGGTGATGTTTTAGGGTCTGCCAGATGGATCAGACTGTGGTAGCCATAGACCAGATGGGTAGGAGGGCACATTGCAGGGATACCTGAACAGGTTAAATACAAAACAGCTTGGATTTGGATGCAATCTGGTTGCATTAGCCCAATAAAGCTCAGGGTTTACTAGCGTGCATGCAGGGCTCAGCTCATCCAACAGCACATTCGGACCTCGGAGGTGCTGGGCTGGGTTGAACCTGAACTTGCTCCTTAGGTCTCTGTGGTCTCCAGCATCTCTCTGTGGCTCAGAAGTGTGCTGTTTCTGTACATCTTCCATGCCTTGAATTATCTTTTGTAAACCATTAATTACTTCGGTTTGTTTGGGGAGTGAGGTTTGTCCTTATGCAAAGCCTGCGGTAACTGCTCACACCACGATGCATCTGGCTGGGCTTGCACCTTTTAATGTTACCTCCGTTCATAGTCGGATTTTGTTTGACACTAGCACAGCTAATGTATTGACACAGAAGTTGAGGCATTAACATAAAAGCATTGCCATTATTTCCTACTTAATCCTGACAGTAAGTGCTCATCAAAAAGTGATTATTTCAATGACCCTGTTGAGGGGATTTGGTTAGCAATTACAAGTCTTTTGTTGCTGGGTTGTGGTTTGGTTTGTTTCTACGCAGCAGAAGGTGCTGTTACATTCCCGAACTGCTGAAACCCAGTGAAAGTGTAGGATCGTGGTTATCTTTTCCTAGGAGGGAATGTGTTATCAAACTAAGCTTAAAGAACCTTCTGAACTTGGCTGATAAGTAAAAGTATCTCTGAAGCACTCTGCTGAGCCTAATTGCTGCTGTAAGAGCGCGCCCAGCCACAGCTCCTGCCTGCCTGGTGGAGCTGGAAGCGCTGACAGCTGCTGATGCAAAGGCTGGAGGGTTGGCTGCGGCCCTGTGAGGTGTCAGAAGTCCCATACACGCTGCTTGTGGTGGGCTTTCGTACATTAATCCCGTCTGCTCTTGGCCTTTTTGGAGGATTTGGCTCTTGGAGTTTGGTTCAAACTCCTGGCTTGCTGAGGAAAGAAAGGCAAGGGTACACCTTAGCTCTGGGTGCTGATTGCCACAGCTCCGGGTTGTTTTCAGCTACTGAGAGCATTAGTGCACCAGCACACTGGGAACAAACAGCAGAGTATTGCTTTTCCTCCCTTTTTTCCTAGACTGAAGCACTCCTTAGAGAACATTCCCTTCTGACCTCTCCACTGTGTCCAGTTGGTCCATGCCAACTCGCGTTGATGCCCAGCGAGGCACCGCCTGGCGAGAGGGGGCGAGGGGGTCTCACCGGCCCTGCGCCTGTTGACGCAGCCCAGCCCTTCTGGCAGGAGCAAGAAGCTCCCGTCTCAGCCCCCCAGGTTCCTGACCCCGGCGTGGCTGGAGGAAGCCTTTGCGCAGAGCATCCTTCCTGCGGCGGAGTGGCCCCAGGGCCTGATCTGCATCTGCTGCCAGTGCTGCTCCAGGAGGCCGATGCCTCCACCCAGCCGTGCTGTGAGTTTGGGTGAGTCCCTTGTGCCTCAGTTTCCCCACCAATCACGTTGAGAATCTAAGAAGAAAACCCACCTTTTAAGCGCTCGCTATTTGTTAAACGCAATCAGAATGTACCAGAGGGGTGGTGGAAGGTTTACGTAGCCACAGGAAAGAAAGAGGCATCTCAGCTCCAGAACAGAAAGGAACCACTTCCATTCTAAGGGAAGAGTTTGATCCTCTTCATCAATGCTATAGAGAATTCTCGTGTGGGCAAGGTAGGCCTGGGCTTCAGAGTTTGGGATTCCCAGCGTATCAATATCTTTAGGAAAATCAGGTTCTCACTCTTGTGTAGACTTGATAAGCTACAAAAAGTAAGAGGAAAATATGAGAAACATAAATGTGGTCCTGTGGCTGGTGATAATTATTATTTTGTTTTGATTTATCGTTCACAGGAATTTTTTTATGAGAGCCTCACAGGCATAATTCTTTCTCGTGCATAGTTTATTTTTGCCAAAACGACAAGAGGACAGGATATTTAGCAGGAGATGTCTGATGGGTGGGTGGAGAACAGAGAGGATTTGGACTTGTGCCAAACTTGGGGAAGGCAAAAGAATGAAAAGAACCCAGCTTATTGCAATCCTGCGTGGCTCTTTATCTTGGAAAGGGGTATTTGCCTGAAGTGGCACTCCTAAGTCATCACGGGATTTTATTACAGATACCAGCCTGTACTGCCGCTCCGCCGCAGCCTCAGAGGGCTCTTCAGGCTTCGGCATAATTGCAAAAGCGCCGGTGATCAAGGTGTAAGCAGCAGGCCAAAAAATCAAGACATGAAAATATAATCTTCATTTTGGCTTCTGAGCCTTTAGGACATGTTTGCTTTGCATTTTTAAGCATTTCCCAGTGAGCAAGAGAAGCAGCCAGGTACTCTGCTGCTCCGGCTCCTCGTCCAGCTGAGGCTCGGGATGGAAACAAGCACAAGCTGTGGTAGCCACAGCAGAGCCACGGGGCTTGTTGCAGTGCTTCGTCACCACAGGGAGACGTCAGGTGTTACAGAAACAGGCACAGAAGTGACCGCGGAGGTTTTCAAAGGGGCACTGCTAGGTGCCAGGTGCTTTGGATGGGCTGATTCTTATTTTGGCTATTGAAATAGAAGTTCTAAACTTTGGGGAGCTCTTTTGAAAGCATTCTGCTTGCATTTAGCAGAGTGTCATGCCAGCTGTAAAGAGCAGGATCTTGTGAATACATTGTCTCTGCGCCAGGTGAAGACTCAGCTTTCCAACCACAGCATTGTGGCTACAACTTCTCACCTTGGAATGGTTTTAATCCTGTGTATGAGGTGCATAGGCAGTTATGGGATTAATATGTGCAAGGGAATTGTGAGGCCTGCCCTTACTTGCAAAACCAGAAGAAAAGTCATATGTTTTGCTCACCTGCTCCCTGATACTGCAGTGACCTTAAATCACTGGAAAACGAACATCTTCCTTACCACCGCTCAGCCGTCCTCTCTCCTAAAGTGAAACCCCTTTGCTAGACTGAGCTCAGTTCTGTCGATGCAAGCTTGTGCGTGGGATTAGAGAAAAATCAAGTTTGTTAGAACAAAATAAGGAAACAGAGCAATAACTGAATGCTTTTATTCAGTTTCTAGGTATTATCCTTACAATTTTTGTATTCAGAATTTTTGCACTCGATTTCTATATGCATTCCTGAAAAGAAAGGTGAAAGAGAACAAGGAAAGCATAGCCCTTACGTTATGAAGCTTTACCAGTGATTGCAATGGTAAGCTCCTGTCACCGGTACGCCAACAAATTCTTCCCAGGGTTTCCATCTCAAAGCCATTCTTTCTCAACTTGGTGCACTTCAGGAAGCTGCAAGAGGCGTTTCCCTCCCAGAGAGCCACCAGGAGCTCCACTGAGAGCGTGCATTGCCCAGAAACATTAGAGCGATCAGCTTGCTGGCAGGAACAGGCGCGCCAAACACATCACCTCGGCACGCAGATGCCGCCTCCAGGCACGGCCCGTTGCATGTCGAGCTTCGGTAGGGATTTTCACCCTGACTGACAGCTGAAGGCCACAGCCTGGGAGTGCTGAGCACCACAGCTCCGGTGCCTCAAGGAGACCTGAAGGTGTTCGGCACCCTCCAGGCTGAGCCCTGGGGGCCCCGTTTTCAAAGGTTTGCAGTGCCGAGCACGGCGGGGTACTGCACGTTGCTCAGCACTGGGCTGTCCTCAGCCATCGCTTCCTGAAGGAAAGGAGTTACCCGTTGAGGCTGTTGGTAGCTCCTGTAGAGTTTCCTCTGCTGCTCCATTAGAGACTGAGGCCAGAGTATCCAGAGCTTGCGCACGCCTGAGCCCCAAGTGAGTTTTTCCCTTCACAAAAATACTTTTGAAGTGGGAACTGCGTCTAGGGATGAGCTCAGGTTCTGCCTTGTGTTCTGAGAAGGGATCAGCAGTGCCAGCAAGGAGGGGATGGTAGCACTGTGTTACCCCGCTGGGACTGGTGCTAGGACCTGCAGGTCAGCCCTACCTGGGGTTAGCCCCCACGCTTTTAACAAGGGCTGTGGGACAAGGCAGAGCACAGGGAGCTTTCCGTCTGGGGTACCGAAATGAACGGCGAGGGGTGACGTGGGTCAGTATATGAGCACCTCTTTGGAAGGAAAACAAAGGTACTAAAGGCTGGTTAATCTAGAGCAGAATGGCAGAGCAAGAATTAACAGTTGAAAATTGAATCCAATAAATATAAAAGTAGGTACTTTAAAAAATAATGAATAGAGAATAATTGTTAGAATCAGGCTACATGTACATTTTTGCACTTCTTGCTTGTCTTCAAACCAAGAGACCGTGCTTTTCTGGCAGAGGAGCAGCGGCCAAGCACACGGTGTGGCGCTCTGCGTGGAGGTACCCCTGAGAAGTGCCGGGTAGGGACTGGCTCGGATCGCTCCATGATTCTCCCATTTGGATGGAAACTTTCTGGCTCTATAAAATCACCATCTCCTGAAACAACTCGGTGTTCCACAGCTGCGTTTCAAGCGCAGCACACGGATTTAAGGTGGAAAGAAATGGGGCTGAGTACCATATGAGAGCCTGCAGCACTGAAACGAAGCTGGCATGGCTCTGCCTGGCCGGGATGGGAAGGCGCATGCACAGCTGTGCAGCCTCAGAAATTCCTGGTGGTTCTGCAGAGGTCAGTCCTTCACTCAAAAATGTGTTTCTGATTACATTCTGCCCCCTTGCAGATAACAATGCAGTCAGTGACAAATCTGGGGCTTTCCCAGTGGCTACCATGCATTTGCCTTCCACCGGGCTGACACAGCTCATCTGGTTTAACTTCTGCATGGCAGTCGGGCGCCAATCAAGCCTGTCGCGGCTTTCCTCGGAGAGGTGCAGTTCTCCTCAAAGGCCGAATGGCTGCTCCTTCGGGGAGGGCAGCGGCCCTTCTCTCAGTAGTACGACAATTACTTATAATGACGGATTTCTGGGTCAGACAGATAGGAGAACTCTTTTGTGAATAAGCAATGCGTTTCCTCCGCAGCCAAATCACGTCCCGCACTAGGCAGGACAAAATGAAATGGCTCGTGTAAAATGATAAAGCATGGCTTTATCTCAGAGATCTCCATCTGATATTTTATAAAGCACGGCTGGGCCCTCTTAAATGGGGCAGAAAGGCTTGGCAAAGACACTTACAAAATGCAGCTGGGCCCACCGAGTCTTTTACCCTCTTTTCTGGGAGAAAAATCCTGTCTTGGACAGCTGTAGATGGAGGAATGGATGATACAGCAATTAAGACCCTGCTTGAGGAACTGTGCGACCTGGATTCAACAGGTCAGATCTTCTGTCTGGCCCCGGGCCGGCTGCTGTGATTTGTTATGCCCCCATTTTCCTGTGTACAACGGGGACAGCAGGACTAATTTGAGCCCAGCGGAGGTACAGGGAGTAGGTGGTCAAGGGTGCCGAGTTAGAAAAACTGCCGGGATCTCAGAAAAGCAAAGCTAGAGCCTCTGCTTGAGAAAGCTGTTGGGTCCAAAACGCAGCCGCTGAGGGCAGCAGCCCCGTTGCAAGGGAGGCTGAAGGCGCTCGGCAGGGACCTCTGCAGAGCCCGGCCAGTTTCCTGCTCGCTGCCTGCCGGCTGTGATCGCGGGCACGCAGGTGGGCCCGGCACCGTGCCCCGCGGGGCGCTCAGCCGCCAGCCTCACAGAGACACCGCGTCTGGGCCAAGCGCAGTGCGGGGCTTTCTCCGCGGCTTGCGGCTCCAGGACGGTTTGGCAGGCAGACTGACCGCCAAGATCCAGAGCCGCGCTCATTTCTAATGTATGTTTCAAAATGTTTTGGGTTTGCACTCGATCCAAAATGCAATATCCAAAGCCTCCACAGAGGAGCATTAGCATTCCTGTGCCGCTCTTCTAGATCCTGATCAGCTTTCAAGTATATCGTTTCCACTTTAGAGCGCTCCTTCTCTTTTATTTTTTTTTCATTCCCAACCAATTTTATCTGGAGTTCAGCCTCAAAAAGCTGCCAGTTTTGTTCTAATTATGGGCGACTCTGAGCCAAAACCTCAGATATTATCACGTGCGAGCAGGTGGGGAAGTCAGCAAGGAGAGCGGCATGCAGGCTGCTTGCCTCAGCCTCTCAGCCACGGGCACGGGGCCGGCGCCAGGAGCTGGGCTCTGACCCTTGCCCCACGCTGCCCCAAACGCGCTGCTTCATTCCAGGCCATGGCACCATCACTGTGCTGGCATGCATCTGAGCAAAAAAAATCTTTGAAAATAAGCCCTTAGATAACCCGATAGCAGGTACAGAGCAAAGTGAAAGGCGGGGAGGTAGAGGAAAGGCTACAGAAGATCCTCTACAGAAAGCGTGCTGTGAGCTAAAGCCACATGAAATCAGGTCACACCACCTTTCCATACCAACCCCTGCAGGAATTCTCCATCCATTCCCAGTTGTCTCATTCCTTGCTCAATCGTATTTGGGATTTCTGAACCTTCATTTTATCTGCTCTACTTCTCTGCCTTTGGCCAGGCATGCTGACAAAGCTCCCCGAGCCATCAGTTCCCCTCCCTCTTCCCCACGAGATGACAAAAGATGGTTGAAAGCGCTGGGGTGGCTGATGCTGGTTTATTTTCTGCCTTCGTTGGGAAAAAAAGAACGCGGAGAAGTGCATGGAGCGTGTCTGCAGTGGTGACTAATGACGATTAGGCCCTTACTGCTGTCAGGTGAACTAGTAGCCAAGCCTCAGACATGTGGTCATTGTCAAGAGGAATTTTTGACTCCCCTCTTAGGAGCACCTCCTCCTCCCCTCCCCAGCCATTAATTACTTCCACCATCCTTCCAAACTGCCAAGGAGTGAGGAGCAGCAGAGCTGGAGATGAAAGGAAGCAGCGGCTGCCCCGGTTTCCAGGTCTTTCAAATAACCAGTCTGTAATAACTTCCACAGCCGAGGGAAATGGGCGAGCTGTGGGAGGAAGGTCAGCGCTGAGGGGAGGAAGGCTCTCGTGTAGCAATGATGTAGTGGCTCCTAATGGAAGAAACCTGTGGAATTAATCAAGCGCTGTGCCTCATTTGTTAATGACAGCGTGCCTGAAACGTGCACCGGCCTCTCTCGTCGGTGGGTAGGTGGGACCCTGGAAGCCCAGGCGGGCTGTCAGCGTGGGCACTGGGGTCTGCGAGCGATGGACGAGCCCGGTGGCGGTGGATGCTGAGGGTGACAGGGCGGTGGGACAGCTCTCCGTGGGCCTCATCTCTCCAAGCCGGCTGCGAGGGAGCTTGGAGCGAGGCTGGTGCTGACCTCCCATGCTTGGCTTCCAGGCTGTCATGCGTGAAGTCAGTCACGCTCAGTTTCCCCCAGATTAGTGCGGGGTATTGAGATGACATTGTTCTGGCTTGCTCGCTGCAGAAAGCAGCAGCTCTGTGGAACCAGTTAAGGCGGTTTGGGCCCAGTTTCCATCTCCTCACCCCCACACGTGCTCCGGAGTTTGGCCTTGATTTCATGGGCTGGAGATGAGCAAGAATCAAAGCAGAATAATTACCGGCAGTGCACGGGGCAGGTCCCCAGCCCCTCGCCCCCAGCTGCCTCCGCAGGGCCGAGCACGCGGACACAGCAAGCGGGCTGTGCTATCGGGGCGCTCCCCACTGTCCCGGGGAGGGGTGCCAGCAGCAAAACCTACCACAGCGTCCCGATTTATGGGAGAAATCGCCAACGTGGTTTGGGGGAGCACCTAAAGCTTGCGCATCCTGGGATCGGCACCCTGGCAAGGTGCCCTCAAGGCTCCCGTGCCTCGGTGTCCCTGCAGCAAACCGGCCCAGGGGATGCGTCCGGGCTACCTGCGTCGCTCCCTGCCCCACTGCTCCCCGCTGGCAGTGAGTAGCTGCTGAAGCATTGCCGAGGTTGCCGGGGGCTCGCCCTGCTCCTGACGAAGGCAGGCAGAGAGCCAGGGAGCAGGCTTGGCACCCTGACGTGCCGGCCCTCCCGCGCCACGCTGCGCCGTGCGCTCCTTGGACAGAGATGAAGCTTTGGCCCTCGGTACGTCTGATGCAGTTAACATATTAGGGCTAGGCAATTCCGCAGAGAAGGCAGATATGAATGGATAGCCAGTAATGTCTTCTCAAGTATTACGGTCTTCCTATGTATATAAAAAATAACGTACAGTCTGGTTATAGGAAACATATGTGTCCTTTCTACGTAGGCTGGGCAGATTGCTGTTGGAAGAAATGACAGTCTGGCCAAAATGCCAAGCTCCATGCAGGATCACGTTACACCCAGGAGAGGGGCTGCATTTTCTGAACCTAAGGCTCATTTTAAGCTCCAATCCCCTTCAAAGGCATGCAGCTGCACACTGCCTGGTAGGGAAGGGTCTTCAAAATATCTGCGAGGTCACTGTCTGATCTTGGATTAGTCATTTAACTGCCCCGTACCTCAACTTCTGCGCTGGTGAAGTTGAAATAATACCTGCTGGCCTTTCAGAAGATTTTCCAGACCCATTGCTGAAAATACTACAGGGCAAAACCACAGTTGTGTAAGGGCAGATTTTCTTGTACTTGTCAACAGCCCTGGTTTCTTTTTAAGTGACTACATTAATTGATTCAGTGGGTTAAGAGCTTTCAAAAGCCAAACGGCTGGAAATTATTCCTTTGAAAGGTCGGCGCATGGAGGGACTCTTTCAGAAGCTGTAACGGAAGTCCCTTAAAGTTCACTTACTTGTGGCCCAAACGTTGCTGCGTAACGCTAGCACACTTGAGAAGCTGAAAGTGAGATTCGCTGGCTTGGCTTCATATTTCCCAGCCACACAAAATGCCACAACGTAGATAAACATCCCGTCCGAGGAAGATGGGAGGTACTGAGCTCTGAGCCCCGTGAAAGCCTGCCCTTTAAAAGGCAGCCAAATGCCTCACAGCATTCCTGTCACTGCAGTAACGCTGGGCAGGGCTGGCCGGTCCTTTGGGAGCTGTGGGCCAAGCGCCAGTGCCGGGGCACCTTGAGCCACACACCGCCCTGCCACGCAGCTCGTGGGCTGGGAGCCTGGGCGTCTGCAGGTGCACCAGGAGACCCAGCTCGTCCCGGGGCTGGCCTCACGGCGTGCGTCGGACAGCCCAGAAACAGGGCTTTGTCAGCTCCAAAGCACTTCTTGGGAAAGAAGCGAAGGTACCACGTACCTTTAATCTGACGATCTCAAGTTATGCTGAAGTCATAGGCAGGTAACATGGAAAACAACCGCGGATCCCTGGAGTGCACAGCACGCTCTGACTGACGAACCTGACACCCCGGGATTCTTTCATAATTGGCTGTGTGTGTATGTGCATCTCCAGGGAGCCCTCCTCTGTTTTTTCTTTTTCAGCCCAGTGATAAATTAAAGTATTTAGTCCCATTAAAGTATTAAATTTTAGTTAAGTCCTTAATTAAGCCCTCCTTGCTTTAATTAAGGCATTAAGGTTTAATTAAAAGTTAACGCACTGGCAAAATCTCCTTTCTCTTTTGCCTTAACTCCGCCGGAGCAGGCTGTGGCCCCAGATGTCAGCTGATGCTATAAAATCAGAAGAACCTCTCCGAATGCTTTCTCCCGGTGCGTGAGCAGGCACGCCAGCGCTTGTCAGCGGAGCCCCGAGACCAACTGCTGCATCCAGCGCAGCTCTGCACAGCGCATCAGCACGGGGGCAGCGGGCTCCTGTCTGCCAGCGCCTTGCCTCTGGTCCGTGAGGCTCAGCTCACCCGAGCCAGCCTGGGCAGTGCTCCGCAAGGCACCCCAGGGAAAACCTCCGCGTGCAGCTCTGCCCGCAGCCCGTCCGGGGCACTCAGTAAGGGCACGTTGGCTTTGCTGGGCTTGTCGCTAGCCTAAGTGCAGGTGTTGGTCCCCAGGCCGGCCAGGCAGATAAGTTTCCAAGTGCAAGGTTTTAAAAACAAAACCTTGACCTGTTCCAAAAGAAACTGTTGCTATTTACATGGACGTGCCCAAAATTTACTTCAAGACCCAGAATTATTGGGCACAATTTTGTTTTCAAGTGGCATATCGTAAGCCAGGCTTTCGGCTGCGACAAAGACCTGCAGTTGGAGCAGGGAAGCGATGTCTTTCGGCTGGCCCTGGACATCCTTCGTGCAGCTCCCACAGGGAGGTGTGAGAGAGGGAGCCAAACTTGGAGGGAAATCCCACCCTCCGTGTAATGAAATGAAAATAAAAACAACAGATTTTTTAGCAGCAAAAGATTTAATTCTAGAAAGTGGCACCTAAGTGTGAGAACATGCCGTGTAATAAATCCACCACCTGAAAACTACCGTGAGTTACAGCAGCTGAGGAGATCAGCCAGGACACAGCTGGCTCTGCTCCTGGCTGGTCCAGCAGAAAGCCCAACAGGAGAGTATGCTGGAGAATTTATCCAAGCAAACATATTCCACGTGATCTCCTGGACTCACTGGTGTCTTACTGTGATCCAGCATGGGTTCCTTGGCACTTTGGAGCACCCTGCCTCTGTGGTTTCAAAGGGAGGTGAAGCACCTGTGCAAGGAAGGCCAAGGCAGTGTACTCCATGCTAGTCTTTTAGTCATGTTTCACTTAAATCTTCCATGAAAATCTGCATACTCTGACTTGTCAAAACCAGCTCATCCCGGCTGTCACTGCAGAAGCGCCTCTTCTTGGAGCAGAACAGAATTGGCAAAGGAGAAAACTGCATTTTTAATAGGTTGCATTTCTCCAGTACTTCTCATCCAGGGATGTCAAAGATCTCTGCAATGCTAATGACGCCCTTGCAGGTCATACACTACTACCTTGTTTTCCAGCTGAGGAAATGGAAGTGCTCAGCTACAGCAACCTCCCAGGCACTCCAGCACCAGAAGCTCCCAGCATCTCGTTTCCACAGGGACTCAGCTGCAGAGGCACACGTTCAGCCGGCAGCTGCAGCACGCTCCCCGTCTCCTGGCCATGCCGCGGGTGATCCCCTTGAAGTACTGCGGAAAGAAACTGCATGTCGCTGGGTGCGTGCTGGAAACACGCAGACCTGTGTGGCATTTTCCGTACGGGAGAACGCCTCAGCTCCGATGAAGTGTCCTGCCTCATCTTTTTTCTCAAACATTAAAAAGGAGAACAACTTTTCCAGCCTCTCCTAAAAACCCGTGCAGAACAGGAGGCTGTCCCAGGATCACCCGTGTTTTGGGCTCCTGCAGTAGTGACAGCTTCTTGGATGCTGACTTAGAGCATCTGCTCTGGCCAGCAGACTCGTGCATCTCCTTGCCCTTGGCCTCCTGCCCGGCTCGCTGTGCTGCTGCCGGGCTTCGGGTGCTCCGAGGCCGACGCGTACGTTCCCTCACCCCGTTTGCGTTTCTGCTTTGACAGCGACTCCTGGGGCCAGTGGGCTTGGACAGGGAGAGGGAGTCTGGCACACCGCGTAGTCACGGCTGCCAAGTTCTTCCTCAGCAGAGATACTGTGAAAATCGTAATGCTTTTTACATTATCTTCCTATATAATTGCTTTAAAATCCTGGCAGAAGTAATTAAAGGCCGTGTTTGAACCAGCACAAGACGGCGAGGGCCCTGAAACTAGATCTGCAATGTAGATTTTTCAGTGAAAATGAAAAAAAAAAAAAACACCAAAAACAACAAACACAAGCCCAGCACCATTGCCGGCAGCAGCTCCAGCGCAGGGGAGCCGCGGCCGTGCGGGGCGCGCTGCGGTGCGGGCTGTGCCCGCCAGGGGTCCCCCCGGGCCGGGAGGCTGCGGGCCGACAGCGCCGAGCGCCCTGTGCCAGGAGCCGTGCCCACCGTCCCGTCCAGCACGGCTTCGTCAATGGGAAGGGAGTCCATTCATTTCCTAAGTAAGCTGGAATTCATACAGAAATGCGTTGGAGTGCTGGCAGCAACCCTGGGAGCCCAGAGGTAGAAAGCAAATGAGAAAACGAGTAGCTAAGAGCATTTGGAGACGGATTAAACCAAACATTCCGTTGGCTGAGACCTGCAGTAACCAGCCCAACAGGCTGTGTTTAGCTTGTGTCCAGCTCTCTGCCACACTGGTTGGTGAAAACTCCTGAATTAAGGCTTGAAGAAGCCCCGCATGGGGGCCCTGCACTGCCTCTTGCTACCTCAGTGGGACCAGGAGATGCTGGGATGCCAAGTGCTGCTCTTCTGGACTGCGCGCACATGCACCACGGTACGAGGCACCACAGTGCACACAGCAGCAAACTCAGCCCAGGTACATGTCAGCAGCTGCTCCTGGAGAAAATCATAATGTTCAGGCACTCTCACGTGAGCTTGAAAGGGGCTTGGAATCTGAAACACCTTTGTGCAGCAGCACAGCTTGTGAGTGTGAGGCCTTGTACTGCACTGGCTTTCCCAGTGCCGGTATCTTCTGGGAATCTGGTCCCTGCCATAAACCTGGGAGCACATGTTGGGAGTCCCATGGGCTTAATGTGGCACTTCTGTTCCTTGTAGATCATTATGTCTCAGGCAGAGCTTGCACCAAGGCCCCCAGGTTGCAGGGAAGTACCGCACACCCTGCAGGCACCTGTTTGTCATCCTGAGGCGTCCAGGCGCTCACAACAACCGAGGAGAAAGCCACGGCACTCTGCTCCCTCTTTGCATGGGATACATGTGATGATAGGAAGTGGGAAACTTGCCAGGGTATGAAAACATCTCATCCTCAAGGAAATAAGTCCCAGCAGGGAGCCATTCCTAGGGAGTGGGCAAGGCAGCTTGGGAAGCGAGTCCAGGAATGCAGGACGCCTGCCTGCCAAGGAAGCACAGCGTCTGCCGGCTCAAAAGAGAAGAATTACTGGAATGTTTGGGGGATCCAAGCTATGTCATTGCGAGATAGGAACCGACAGGATTAGGAATAAACCCTTAATGGAGAAAGGTTACAAACTACCCCCCAGTCAGTGATCATGGGAACTTGGCAGGCTCTGGAGGAGAAGAGCCAAGATTTACAAGTGATCTGGGGTGTTTCAGTAAGTCGGGCACTCAGCAGCAAGGCTGGAATGGGCCGGAGCCCTGTGGTGGCAGGCCAGGAAATCACACATTTTTATAGCATCTGATGGGAGCCCCGCTGCCCTGGCTGCCTGGTACAGCTCTTCCAGCTAGAGGAGCTGCTGTGCCGGGTGATGGACACCAAGGAGGCAAAAGAGCCTTTTTCTGCTGGTTCAGCTACATTTAAACCGAGTCTTTTGCCCGTATGTCTATGTGACCCGATTTTTTTTTCACATCCAAAAGCAGTTCCTTGGTGTAAGCTTGATGTCCCAGGCAAAATCTGGGACACCACATCACAGCAGCCTTTGGGAAACACTTCCAGCTCCACACTGAAAAGAAAGACCACGCCACCTGGTAACAGCCCCACTGCGGTGTTTCAGCGCTGCCTCCGCAGCAGTTCCTGGCCAGGACAGAATGCTGGTGCCCAAGGTTTTGGAAAAGGATCAGAGAAGAGACGTGTTGCTCCCTAAAACACACAGAACCCTAGTAATAACTAAAAAAAAAAAATAAATGTTTTAATGTCACCATGCTCTCTAAATCATACGTGCAGCTTTCAGGGAATAGGAAAAGAACTTGGTGTATGTTTTCGCCTCTAGCTGGCAGTTGCAGAGCGTGTAGGTAGACTGCTGGGCTGGATCAGCGGAATTTCCAAGTGCAATTTCTTGATTCCGGTTCTCCAGAACTTGAAGCCATGTAAGGTGTCCTGTAGCTGGACACTACAAAACACTCTGAGAACCACTCAGCTTTGCAGGCTTGTCCTAATAGCCCCTAGGACCACCAGGGAGGCATGATGCAAAAGCACACTGGCTGCATCGTGTCACTTCTCTGCAGGGCTGACTTCTCAAGCTACCCGGGATCTCTGTGCATGCATTTGGCTGGCTGCAAGCGGCACGGCGCTCTGCTCTCATGGAGCAGTTGTGGAGTAAGACTGGCATTTTGCTTTGAAAGCACACTTGATCCTTGGTTTGAATAGCGTGAAAAGGAAGGAGAAGGATCGGCAGGGTGAGCTTTTGAATTAAGAGGAATGAATTTGCTGGATCGCAGAACTGTATGTCAGTTCTGAGACCCGAGCAGAGAGCAGGTCCCACCTAGTTACTAGATATAAGTGTGCTTAGCTTTTTTCCTACAGAAATACGTTGGTTTTCAGGAGATTGAGCTCAGTTCTCCCACCAGGGAAACCTGTTTGGGGCAATATTCGTGGATATACCTCAAGAGAGGTCAGCGTGGTGGTGAGGGTGGCAAAGGAAAGAACTTGAGGATATCTTCACAAATGGTAGCTCAGTCCCAGGACAGTGCGGATTTCCTGTGTGAAGAATTCATATATCTGTCCTGGCTTCTCCTACCCAGACACCTTTGATGTAGTCATCAACTTGCAGAATAAATTCCAAAGGTCTGTGGGGATTAGCATGATGCTAACAGCCCAAACCCAATACTGGCGTAAAGGATTGGTTTCAAAGAACCTAAAATCAAATGTTTTGGAGTGGTTAATATGCGACCAAATACTAGGGCAGCTGGATGGAGAATTCCTTGGATTTAGGGTTCGGTTCCTAGAGCTGTGCCTGTTTCCCTTACAGCCTTACAGCGGCGTCTGCCTAACAAACAACCTGCCACATAGGTGCAATCTGAGCCTGAAGGCTTCCTGAGACTTTGGGTTATGGGGCAGCAGCTGTTAGGGAACCACAGATACTGTCTTTTTGCACATTCACAAGTCCAAAGAAAATCCTGCTTTTTGGCTTTTAGACTAATTGGTACTCAGTTTCAATACTGACCATGGAAAATGGGAGGTGCAGAACCCTGGGAGCAGGAAGGGAGTGGGAGGATAAGGATGGGCTCTGAGAGCTCGGAGGAGAGACAGAGGCTTGTCCCCTGAGAGCCACGATCAGGAGAGCGTCTGGGCAGGCGCTAGGAGCATGAGGCAGTCAGGGTCCTGGGGGGCAGGATGGCGCTGAGTACAGGCAAGGGGAGAGCTAGGCGTGGAAGACTGGGAGGGAAATGGATGGGTTTTGGTGGGCTGTGAGTGCCAGTCTGCACATATCAATGAGGGAAAATGAGGAAATTAACTTTGAGTGGTCAGCATCATGCTGTAAGTTGTTTGCTACGAGATCTGTAATCGCCTTGGTTTCCATAACACACCTAACTCTTCGCTACTTGACGTCACTGTTTACCGCAGCGATAGCAAAATTCCCAGACCTAAAGCAAACAGAAATAAAGTGACTCATTCGTGTTTCATCAGTGATTCTCCAGCAGGTGACGTGGGGTGTGAATTCAGTCGCAAATACAACAATTGTATTTCATGTATTAATTATGTGTATTAGCATAATTCTACATATCGATTTGATGCACCCCAAATTATTTATTTTACTGAGGTTTTCAAAGAAGACTGTCTAACAAAACTAAAGTCTAGGCAGAAGGATGTGACCTCTGCTCAGGAGAGGTTCACCCGAAGACTCAAATTCTTCAAGTCATGGCCATCTTGAAGCCTGTAGGGAAGGGATAAGAGAATGGAGTTTGAAAGGAAAAGAGCCCCTGTTTGTTAGTTTTATTAGGAAGGCATTTTAATGATAATTTTCCCCTCTGTTCTTTCAGAGTGATAAGAATCTCTTTTCTTCTTGTTTCTTGGAGGGCACTGGAAGGCATCATGGGTCAGCTAGGCTGCCCTTTATCCTCTCCCATCCATCACGGTTCTGGCTGGTGATGGGTTCAAGGTGTTGCAGGTTTGAGATCCTAAGCAGTTCCTAATGCCTCCTCCACACGCTGAAGCCTGCCTTGTTTTTTCAGTAACCCAACCTTTCCCCTTCACCCACGAAAGAGTTTAAAGCATCTGCTACCACAGCTTTCTGAAGAGAAAGGGGAAACTGATAAAGAGTTTTCGTTGTGCTTTGATTTCTAGGGGAAAATTTCATCCTAGTGTCACACTGACATATTTTTCTTAAAGGTTCAAAAGGAAGCACCAAAAAATCCCAAGAAAATATGTTATGGCTGACTTCGGCGGTGTTACACTGTTATAAAGGACAAACAGGGCACAGTCACAAACAGTCCCCTAAAAAATATTTTTCAGGGTCATAGATGAGGCACAGAAGCAAAATTCTACCTTATGCAGCCCAAGAACTTCCATGACCTCTGAGCTGCCGTGTCCCGGTATAAACCAGGACCGCCTGCACCTCCAGCCCGGGGTGTTCAGCTCAACCCAAAGGGACTGAGAAAACTGAGAATGAAATTGTCAACGCATTAGCACTGAGGCTTCTCAGACTTAGTACAGGTTTTTTGCCTCCCATCCGTGCACTGCTGGAACAGCATGTGCAGTTCGACGTGGTAACAGTACGGGGTGAAGGAGAGCTGCTACGGGAGCATCTGGGAAAGTCGGGGAGAACATCATCCCGTGTGTTCAGTGCTAAGCATCACACCCTTACCAGTATTTAACTTACCTGATCTTCAGCAGGATAATCGGTGTTTAACATCTGTATTATACATCCTCCTTGAGGACGGTGTTGACAGTGCTGCCTCAGACACTGCCTGCATGGTAAATACGCTGCGAGGTGCCCTGCCCAAGATAGACATCTCGGATCTTTTCTGCAGTCACTCGCTTGTTTCCTCTCTGACTGAGGTGCAATTTCTGAGTGAGCTGTGAAACTGCGGGGTTGCTGCCATAAATGTGAACAGACAGAAACACGTGTAGATGTTAAGCAGGGAGTGCTTGCCAGGCAGATCCTTGACATTTATGCCACCGCCTTGAACTTAATGACAGTGAGATTACAAACCCACGTACCCCGGACTGCAGGCTACTTCTTCTGGGACCAAGCGTGCTACACCTGGATCAACCTGGTCCGAGGTCTCAGGGATTTTTTGTGAAGGTATGGTTAAAGATTTTAAATGCAAACAATTGTAGGGACAACGGTGTTGAAACTCCTCCCCGTTCCTTGAAAGAATCCCTAGACACCAGGCTGCCGATGGTCGGAGCTGGCAGGGTTGGAGAGGCTCCATAAATCGCGCTCGCACCTTGGGAGCACCTCCGCTCTCAGGCTGCAAAGGGAACTTTCTTCAGGATCCCTTTGTACAGAATGCGCAGACAATGACATTTTTGTCTTGGTTTTCATTTCATATTATTGCACCAGTTGTCCTGGATAAGATCATAAACTTGTCCTCACTGGTAATGTGCTTTCACAATGTCTGGAGGAGGCAGGGGGAGTTTAAAATTAATGCACCTCCTAGCGTGAAATTATTCATGGCTCAACACTTGTAATTACCAGGGCCAGTTTTAGGAAGCCCATAGTTATGAGGAATTTGATACGTTAAGACTTAAAACAAACGTTTTACAAGCTTTATCCTTTGCCTACTGCAGAATACATTAGGGCCTGGTAAAGCTGCGGTGTTCTGCCCCATCCCCAGCCACGGCCATCAGCTGATGGCACCTGCCCGCCGTTCGTCACCGCCCGCTGCCCTGGGTGATGGCATTCGGCTGGGGGAGGCGGGAGGCAGCCCGGCCATCGCGCTAATTCCCCACCCTGAGCTGCGAGGCTCCTGCGGGCCCAAGGCATCCTGTGCAAAGTTGAAAGCTTTTAGAAAAAGTAATAAGATCAGACCAATTAGGGCCTGTCTGCCTACACTGACAACTGTGTCAGGAGACCCGTTCATCCCATTCCCTCCTGGGCATGCCCTGACCACGTTGCTGCCCTGGCTTCGGGCTCCTCTCGCCATCCCAGGCTTGTTCTGACATAACTCCGTTGCAATTCCTTCTCATTCACATGGATGCAGGAGCACAATTTGGCCCCTCTGCCATCTTACAGCAAAGAAGGGACCGGCTGCAGACTGAACAGGAATGGGGCTTAATTCAATATTTAATCCAAGTTCTTAAATCACGGATCACATTACCACCTTTTAATTCCCTTTGTTACTCCATGATTTGTTATGTGTTCTGGGGCCTCCCACACAACCCCTGAGTGCTTCTGCAGCTGAGTCAAAGCAGTTCCTGCTCTGGCAGGAGGCACACACCGCGCGGCAGCGGGGTTCCTCTGGGTGCGCCTCCACACCAAGCCCCGCAGCCGCTCTGCCTCCTTCTGCCACCGGCTCCTTTGGTGACAAAGGGGGTTGAGTTTGGTTTGTGTTAAGAAACGATGGCGTTACATTGCTGTCAGGTAAATAAAGACTTCTGGCCTTATTTAGCAGCTGAGGGACTTGCATCTCTCTTCAAGTGCCCCTTTCAGGTTCTTCCTACACTCTCAGACCAGGAGATGTATGTATGTCTTAGATCTGTCTGCAGGTGTTAATAAGTCAATTTTGAACTATGTGATCCAGGTTACCTGCAGTTCTGGAAGCGGCTGAAAAAGATCTCCAAAGTGTTTTGTGTGTTGTGTTGGAGGTCGTTTGCTTCATGGTTGTGATTTGAGCAGTGAGAGGGAAATGGGTCGGAGTTACTGTTCCTACATGTGGGTCTTGGGGTCTTCAAGGGGATCCTACAAGTTAGAATAGAAGATTCCTCAGCCTGCAATATTTATTATTATTAGGAAAGAAAAATGATGTATTTTGAGTTTTCCCTTTACAAATACAATGTGAGTTGTTACTGAATGACCAATAAGTCAGTTGGCTTTTAGTGCTTTTTACAGAGTCCAAGAGGTCCTCAAAAAATTGTGACATCTTCCTCCCATCTCGTCGTAACCATTTGTAATAGAGCGCATTCATATGTATAAAATGAGTGGTTTAAAGCATTTACCCTCCCTTTAGAAGTCATTTATAAATGAGATCTTCATATGACACAGAGCCAAAATGACCCAATATTACATATTACAAACCAGGGCAGTATTTATAGAGAAACCACATCCATTAACAAAGCCAAGCCTTGAAGGGCTGCATGGTGTTCCTGGGTTGCACAAGGAAGCGGGCTGGATCGCAGGGCGCGTGGCACGCTGCAGTCACCGCCAGCCTTTGCATGGAGCAGCGCTGCTCTGCCCCTGGCAAGGACTGCTGCATTCGTGCTTTGTAAATAAGGAGCTCTGCTGACCAGTAAAAACTATCTTGCTCTGCATTTTTTGTCAGTACTCGGTTTGCCACAAGTGTAAGACTCAGGTGCTATATGATGTATTTGCACATCACAGAAAAAAGTCTCATTAAAGCATATCCTACTGACACATGGGAAAATACCCCAGTGCATGAAGCTGTCAGCTCCCCAGCCAGCGCTGGAACTCAGCCGCTCCCCGGGCTCTGCGACCAGAGGCCGGTCTGCCAGAGCAGCATACGCAAGGCATTAACACACGCCACGGAAGGGACAGGATTAAAAATGATTTAAGGCAACTTGTCCTACTCTGGCTGAGGTACTCTGAGGGCAGTCAAGCAGCGTCACTCGGAGATTTATGTTGTTCTCGGAAGGACAAGTCCTGGAAAGTGCATATGAGAACCACACGGGCAGACAACACGGTCCCATCCAGACATTTTGAATTAATGCCATGGCCAAGCGTTTGGATTTTGGAATGCCTGTCCTAGTTTCAGGCTACCAGATGCCAGCTCCCATCTTTCCAGGAGCAGGACTTGACCCTTTGTAGGAGGACCTGTCAAGATCTCTGCTTTAATCATCCAAATGGACAAAAGAAAAATCAATCTATCATACCGAGAAAAAATTTTGAGATCACCCCTCAAGGAGGATTGCAAGTAATCCCTGCGCAAAGGTCCTGTAAAGTGATCTCTTTCAAAATCATATGTATGAAATTAGTTATAATCTGCATGGTAACGACCCAAATTTTCAGCTTGACTTGCATGGCACGATAAGGAGAATACAGATGGTTCTAATGGGGGGTTTCTACATACCGTTTAATTTGCCATACCGAGATCTTCTCAAAGACTGTCCCATGCAAACCTGCACAATAAATCGAGGCTGACTGTGTTTTTCTGGTAGAGCTTGACCCCGTGCCCTTTGAAACAAGTGACTAATCTCTCACTAATTTGAGCGGTACAGGATTAGCACTTCATAATTTAGGACCTAATTTTTGTTTGCATGAAGGTGCCTTTACATTCGCAGCCGTGAACTCTAATGTCAAAGAAAACGCACCCACAGCAGGTAACGCTCTGGGAGCCTGCCTCTGAAAGCAGGTCACCAGAAAGCTTTCATGCTTGCTGATTCTTTTAGTTTTATGTAATGTAATAAAAGCAAGCTTTTAATTAACATTCATAGCACTGCTGGGGTACAAAGTGCAGGGTGATTTGGTGTCTGGTTTAAATAGAGCCCCGGAGAAATCATGTTCTAGGCACGTGGAGCAGACACCAAGCAACACAGCACTGGGGATGGGAACATTCACAGAAGAAAATATGAAGGCATTCAAAAACAGGGGTAGTGGTGTGACAAAAGAAATCGTGAGGGACTGTTGGACATGCACAGGGCACACAGATCTATCGACACAGGAGAAATGCCTGTTCCTGGATCCCAGTCAGGCTGCCCAGCAGCTGGGTTTGCACAGTCCCGGACTCAGGCGGCAGCAAGTCCATGGGGCACGAAGCCGAGGGCCCCACCACTCGTCTCATCGGCACCGAGATGACAAGGAAAGGAGGGCCCTGCCCAATTGTGTGCCTGTGGGGCAGGAACGCCCTCCTCTCGTGGGGGAATCCGAAACTAAATCATGAAGCTGCTCTTTCCCAAGGACACAAAAGGACTCCACAATCCATGTTAAATAAACGCTTAGCAGATAAAGAATGGGGTTTGGGATGAAGTGCAAATTGTCCCATTTGTTGCTGTCACTATCAGACGCCTAATCCCTTGACCAGCATCTCTGCTGAAAGAGAGAAAGCAGAGGACTGTAGAAAAAAATGCAATCAAAACAATCTAGAACCAGGATGGAATGGGTCTAAAAGAGAAAAATGGAGCAGCTGAGCTGAGGACTTCATAGGGAAAACGCACGTACTGAGAGGAAGAAAAGGCAACCTGTTAAAAAAAGAGTAAGCAAAAAGAAGCTGATCAGAAAGAATAAAATGTTATCAATTTTGTTATAATATTATCAGAAAATTACAGCAACAGTGAGGGAGCCTTTCTAACAGAGCTGATAAGATAAGTGGTCTATCTCTTCCACGATCTGACTGGAGCACCGGCGTTATGTTTTTGCTAATATCCTTATCTCTTGCGGTCTAACGTCTCTGATAAGAGGCAAAGCAAACGCCGGGGTTTCTCCTGTTATGTTTGCAGTAGGCAAGCAGCTTGCTGAGCCCGTAGCCTGCTCTTCCACGGGCCTCAGAAGTGGGCATCTCCCCAGGAGGAACGGGGGAGACGGACAGCCAGCTGAGGAGGGTTAGGTGGTACAAGTAGGTCTTGGGGCGCATGAGGGCCGGTCCCCGGTGCTGCTGTCCCAGACCTGCTGGGTGACTGCAGCCAAGTGCTCCCACCTCATGGTCCCTCTGCTTCCCTTTAGCCCACAGCAGAGAGCTTCTGCAGGGCCTGACACAGCAGGACAGGGATCTCGCACGTCATACATCAGAGGAACATCTGGGTATCAGAGGAGCTCTTATACCCCTCGCTTGAGGGCCACCGGAAAGTCAGGCAGGAGTACTGCAGCCCTGCCCACCGTGCCCTGCTCAGAAAGAACCAGGCGTCCTGCCTCCAACCTCCTCACTCTTACAACACTGGAAATATTTTATGTACAATCCTGTTAATTAAAACTTTGCTAGTAGACACTTGAAGTAATGAAAACCAATACACACTTGCCAGGTCTAAAGAAATTTTCTTCAGAGAAACTATTAGATCAACTAAAACCTGGCCTGTAAATGTTTTGGCCCCAGGGCTTTTCTCATAGTACATAAAAAAAATGTCAGCCTAAGTTAATCCTCCTCCTAACAGTTGGTAGATATGGTTTATCTGATCGAAACAACAGGACAAAGGGATTTTACTGACTTTATTTTCATTATCATTAAAGTAAATGTTTTCGCATCTCTGAAAAAAAAACTTATTGGAAAGTTATCTTGAGCTGTGGAATAGAAATTGCCCCATGCAAATCTTGATTCAATATTATTATACACTACTGTAAACAGCACAGTGTTGATTCAGAGAGATCAGCGCGAAGGTGTATTTCAATTAGTCCGTCCGTTTGTTTCCAGTTCCTGCTGGGGCAGTTGAATTCCAGCTGCTGGCTTTGCTGGTGACGCTGCCATTTCCCTGCAGGCCTTAAGGTCAAGCAGAGCTGCTAAGGACATCCATGTTTTGTGGCTGTTTTCTCCTGTCCCCTGGTTTGTAATCCCATCCCTTCCCACAGGAAGGTACAGCTAACGAGACACTGAAACTCATCTACCAAAGCTGTAGTGGGTTGATGGCTGAGTTGGTCCCAGGCATAAATTAAATAGGTCCAGCCAGGAAAATAGTGCAGTGGATCAGTAATCCACTCTAATATGATGTTCTCAAGAGCTCTGTGGGGCAAAAAAGTCCTGCACAGCAGTGACCTTGCTGAAAGGTTAACACTCTGCACTTTGCCCTCATTAGGATAAAAATATGATATTAATGAATGAGAAGCAAAATCCCATTAATTTCCAAAATGCGAAGACATTGCCCGTGGCAATGGGCAGCGCTCTCAGGAAGAGACTGTTCGAAGTAGCCTTCTATCTAATTTAAACCTTTAATATTTACCTCAGTTAACGTTGAGGTAGTTGCCCACGGCCTTGTCCTTGTTAGGATTTCACTGCTGGCACGGATACCCAGGGATGAAGCAGGTATTAATCCCCTCTTCCCGTTAGCACTGGCTGGTGCAGACCGTACCCTCGGAGACTTGCGGCACGGCTGTGTGGCACAACCCGAGCGAGAGCCGAGCCTTCCTTCCTACCGAGCACAGCACAGCGAGGTGAAACAGGAAAAATGCATAGATCCTTGCAAAGCATGGGCACGGAGGGCAGGAATGGCCCAGCCCTCCCTTTTAGCGCTGTTTCTTGGCCCCATAAAAGGGGATCACTATCAAAAATCCCTTGGCCTCCCAGGCTTATCTCTCTCTATAGGGCTGTATTTAGGAATAGAAATGGGATCTGGCAATTTTTAAAGATTCAGATTCCTTAATCATTCATGGTGTGAGAATGTCACTGAGTGGGGATCCGCACGTAAGCCCCCAAGATGGGAAAATACAGGGAGCTTTGGGTTGCTAAGGAATAAAGGAGGTTAAATAGAGCAAATATCCTTTCCTCATGCAGGGCCTGTCTGGTGGGAACGAGCAGCCCCGAGTCTGGTATGCACTGGTTTGGTGTCTCTAGAAACATCTGGACAGTGAGACAGGACTGGGACTTTGAATACTGTTCTGCACAATTCTTGCTGCAAAGCCCTGGTTCCTTCCGTCGTCTCCACACGACAACACGCCTCCCGTGGCACGACGGGGAAGTCACCTCCCAGCGGGTTACGAGATGTATTCCACAGCTGCTCCGACAGTGGGGTAGGTGGGACACGCAGAGCCCAAAGAGTGGCTGCTCTGTGCACACCTGCCGTGGGACATGCGGGAGGGCACGTTACCTGACCTCGTCAGTGGAAAGGACGTCCCCGCCGGACACAACCTGCCTCAGTATCCAGCTCTCCTCTGAAGGCTGCCCCCTCTCCCAGGCTCGTCCTGCCCCTCATGGTTGGGCTGTGCACGCTGTGAAACCGCAGCCAGGCCTCCTCGTTGGAATTCAGGGGAGGTTTGCAGAGCCCCTGCTGTGGAAGGCAGCTCCCTTCCCATGCCGCTGTGGATACCAAACACGTGCAGTGCTGCAGCAGGAAACGGGCCCATTTTGAACCCAAATGTGCAGATCAGATTTCTGCTTAGGAATACTTAGAGGAGCAAGCCAAAACTGGTGGTGTGGAAACAGGAGAAGTAGTACTACAAGGCAGCTATCCTTGGGGCTTTCTGTTCCCTTTTCTCTGGTAGGTTTGCCTCTGGTTGTTCTCTGTGTAATCTACAGCTGTCTGAGTCTAATGAGCTAAATGACTGTATGAGCCGCACTTGGGTGCTCCTGGGCTTAACAGCTCCAGCTGCACACCGGGGAGCAGCGAGGGCTGAGTCAGGGGTTTTGCAGAGGCAGCGGCCCATGCTGGGCTGGCCGGGCGGTCGGGAAGGGTTGCACCAGCTGCAGCCCTGTGGCTGTGGGAAAGGCGTGTGGGGAGGGTGAGGCTGCTCGGGGCTGTGGGAGCACGGAGCGGGCTGCATGGGACTTGGAGCTGTGTGTTGTTGGACTTCTCCAGGGCTTTCGTATGTCTGTGTGCGCAGTTCAATGAGCTTTAGACTTCCTTTGGTATAGTATTTGTTGATATCAAGCTGTTGAGTGAATTTACTTGTTGGCCAGGCTGGGGAAAAGTGAACGTGGAATCCCAATGCAGGCTGAAATGAACGGCAGTTTCTGGGAAATGCCTTAAGACTACGGCTAATTCTCACCCAGACTTTTACAGGCTGGGGCTTCCTCTTCAATGCCTGCAACACACAAGTGTTACACAGCACAGCCTGTGTCCCTGTGAATGCTGAATGCTCTGTGCGCACGCTGATGAAGAAGTAGCTGTAGTCAGCACAACCTAGTACATGTGGTAGGCTTAAGCACGAAGAGTCCATTGGGAAAAGGGGAAGAAGGTTTTATTATAGACCGGGTGAAATGAGCTGGAACTAAGGTTTCCAGTGAGAGCAGCTTCTAGTCTTCTCTTACAAGGCACAGGTGCACCCAAGGACAAGATGAGAAAACAGGACATATGCTTTATGTGGATAGCATCATTAGATATAAAATACATCAGTGATACTCAAAAAGTGAAACAAAACATCATATAACAATAGCTTGTTAGTGATTGTAGAAGGGCTACATCAGGAACCCTGTCATTTAAAATACTACCAAAAAAAAATCAATTGGAGCAGAGCAAAAGGGCTGATGAAAAAAAATCCTGATTTCATATTCTTTAAAAATCTGTTTTTATTTGCAAAACTGGAATAATAGTATCTTCAAATGTTTCTGGAGCTGTGATTTGAATTGAGCAAAGGTGGTTTGGTTTGGTTTGGTTTGGTTTGGTTTTTTTCCCCCTCCATGTACAGGACCTGTGATAGTCCTGAAAATAACAAAAACTGAAGAGATCCTATCACAGAATCACAGAATTTCTAGGTTGGAAGAGACCTCCAAGATCACCGAGTCCAACCTCTGACCTAACACTAACAGTCCCCACTGAACCATATCCCTAAGCCCTACATCTAAACGTCTTTTAAAGACCTCCAGGGATGGTGACTCAGCCACTTCCCTGGGCAGCCTATTCCAGTGCCTAACAACCCTTTCCGTAAAGAAGTTCTTCCTAATATCCAACCTAAACCTCCCCTGGCACAACTTGAGCCCATTCCCCCTCATCCAGTCACCAGGCACGTGGGAGAACAGACCAACCCCACCTTGCTACAGCCTCCTTTCAGGTACCTGTAGAGAGCGATAAGGTCGCCCCTGAGCCTCCTCTTCTCCAGGCTGAACAGTCCCAGCTCCCTCAGCCGCTCCTCGTAGGACTTGTTCTCCAGGCCCCTCACCAGCTTCGTAGCCCTTCTCTGGACTCGCTCGAGCACCTCCATGTCCAGGGGAGTTTTTGTATCAGCAATCACTTTGCCTTAGTGAGACCACACTTAGAAGAATAAGTAGGATTGTCATGTAAGCTAAGAATACAGTGCCTGTGGGTAGGTTGGAGACATTTATTCTGTCTCCCCCCTGCTGAAGTTCAGCTGACTTTCAGGCAGCTAACAGAGGGGAGCAGTGCTAGCTGTTCACAGTGTGTTCAAGAATACGAAATACAACAGACAAAAGGCTGGATATTGAGGTATTTACTTCAGTGCCTTTCGTTAAGGCTTTAGACGAGGTGTAGATCACTAATAAATGTGCATACCCGCTAGTGAACAGGTAACAGTGCATGTGGATCTGGTTCCATGTTCTCTGATCAAGTTTTCCCCCAATTATGATTTTCACCCTGGAGTCTTCCCCAGGACCCAGAGAGGTAGCAAGGGGAACCTGGTGCCAAGCTCACTGGCTTCAGCTCGCTTTGCTGCCGGTGTACAGTCCCACAGAGAGAGCTGGGAGGCCTGGCAAGCAAAAATGGATGAAAACCGCTGTGTGGGATTGGTGGGTATCAATCCCTCCACCATCAGAACCCGTCCCTAGACGCAGTGTGATCTGTAAGCTCCAGCGGGGGGCCGAGTGTCTGTCGGTTTGAGCAGACAGGTGAAGCTGGGAGGAAGGAGCCTAGTAAATGGTCCCAAATGGCAGTGCTCATTCGACACCAAGCGGGTGGATGGCTGTCCTGAGTAAAGTTAGAAGGAGCACAGCAATCAGCTGATCATCCCAAAATCGTTACTATTTAACTGTAACCAAGTCAAAAATTAGCTACCTGGCAACCGAGATCTAGAGACGCCTCAATGTGCTTACTACAGAGAAGTTAAGGCGGGGAGAGGGTGGCAGGAACTCTCCGTCTGTCCTTGAAAACAGGATAGAGGCCAATGCGACGTCCTCCCAGCGCCGGCCCGGCCAGCAGCACCGCTCCGAGCTGCAAGGGTTGGCTCCGCTGCCGTTCCGTGGGAAGGCTTTGGGATGCTGAGTCAGCACTGCCACTTCTGGTAGCCCTGGGCTTTCCGTCGACGGTTCCCGTGTGCTGAGCAGGACTTGTTTATCTGCTGCGGCCCGGCCCAGCCTGGCAGGATTGCGGGCAACATGAAAAATAAACGGGATTCTAGCAGCATTATGTCACTCCGGCCGGCCTGAACGCCATAGAGTCGCTGCCAAGTTAGGTCACTTAAGCAAATAGTTTGAATGGGTTTAAGAGACAGCTAGACATTTTTATGAGGAGAAAGGAGATTTGCAGATGCAGAGACAAAGCAAGGAGGTGCGTTTGAGATAAACTTAAAGGGCTAGACTCGTTGGGCCAAGTGGCCGTTTCCTGCCTTGCAGTTCTTTGCTTCCTCGCATCTATTTGCAGACTGGTGTGCTGTGGTCCAGCGAGTAGGCAGTGCTGTGCGGTGCGCCTGTGCAGAGCACAGGGGGAGCATTATAAAAAACAAAACACATCTCTCGTGGAGGAGATGGCTAAAAACGGTCGGTAGTGGGACAGTTTAGATTCAGCCAAGGTCGCTGCTCTAATTGTCTATCTTACGAGTCATATAAAATTCCTCTCTTTCTGCACTAGAGCAATTAAGGACAAGATAGTGAGCCCTGCAGGAATCGTTCCTCCCAGGATGCAACCAGAGGCCACCGGGGAGATGGCGTTTCTAGGCCTGGTAGAGAAGAAGCGGTGGCAGTGGGTGCCTGGGACTGTGTAGCTGCATCAAGGCTACCACAGAGTGTCTGGTAATGGTATGAGCCTTTAATTTTGGAAAGATTCTGAACTTTATGAAAGGAAACAGGGGATCCACTACCAGCTGCAGGAGCTTCCATAAACCTTCTCTATGAAATCTGGTAGAAAGGTGGATCCCCAGTTGCACAGCATACCACAGCAGGAAGGAAGTGACAGGCTGGCTACATACTTTTGACAAAAGGGAGGAAATTACTTGTGGAACTCCATTTCTGAGGATGAAGTCTGGATCCCCACTGCATCTAACCTTGCTCACCTCACTAGAAGTCTGAAATCCAAGACTGTCAGGCCTCTGAGACCTGTCTCCTCCTTCGTCTTCAGTTTATGGCTCCCTCCCCTCCAAAGCACCCATTACCCCTGAGGCAATGACCTCTCACAAGTCATACCTTTTCCATAAGATTCACAGCCCATTTTCCAGACAAATGCTGTTCTCCTCCAAACCTCATTTCTTAATCTTCCCTTTTTCCAGCCATAATAACAGTCAGAGCACTTTGCATCAAAGACATTCACCTCCCTTACAACATTAATTAAGCCTTACAACCCCTCTGCCGTGACTGTTCCTGTAATTGCACCAGTGTCATTTTTAAAGCTGGCAGTGGGAAGAAGGCACACCGTAGGGATGTCTCAATTTGTTTTCCATCGCTGCTGCCCCTTGTGTCTGGCAGAGCCTCCCAGGCCCAGCCCAGCGGGACACCTCGCGGGCCTTCAGCTTCCTCCTCCGCACATCTGCTGGGAGCCGTCCTGTTCTAGTTCCTGACCAACAGCGACAAGTGAGGGGCAAGGAATGACGCAGGATGGTGCCACAGAAAAGAAAGGCTACGCCCATTTTTTTGTTCTCTCCCATGTTCATGTCATTGTCTACGGACTTTATGTCATGTGCCTCTACGGCTTTGGATCAAGGAGCTGTGATTTTGTATTTTGGTAGAGAATGGTCTGCACATTGATGATGTTTTTAAATAATAATTTTCTTTTAGTAAAGAGATACAAAGACATAATATCAGCATCAGAAGTTCTCTGATACTCTCCCCGGGCAAGGACACATCCAGTAGCTCCTGCTGGGACAAGCGTGATGGGCAGGGCGTTTGTGTCATCCTCCCTGCTGGCCCAAACCAAGGCAGAAGGAACCAGATGTGCCTCAGAGTTTGAAAACACTGGAGTTTACTTCCCGTCTTCTTCCAGCTCCTGCTCACTATGGCCGGACCTAAAGCAGAAGTCCCGAGAGGTTGTTTCCTGGTCCCTGTGTCCTGAGCAGAGGGGCAGCCTGAAAATACCGGAGACTCCTGGCAGAATCTGTTCCCAAGGTATTTCTAGCCCAGACTTACAGGCCCGGGCAGCTCAGACAGGTTTGCAGAGTTTTTCTGTCTCCGGTTCTCTGAATCTCCTGTGGATTGTCCCATCAGTTGTTTGCTATGTGGGAAAAATTCAAAGCCCTTTTCCCCCGTGAGCTGACCCAGCTAGGTGGTCTGTCTGCACTGACGTTGTTACAGGTTGTCGGCCATTTCTAAGAAAAATTGTTTCTTCTGCTCTTTGAAAAACATGAAAAATTCATCTCATGTCGGAGTGCAGGTCACATCTTGGAATAGTTCCTCCGGCTCCAGCAGAAAAGGACACACGTACACACACAGGCAAAAGGCTCAGATGAAAACAATTCATTATACGGCGTGCGTGAACTTTCTAACTTTAAGCTCCTTTATCTTCTGAGCATGTGTCTCCAAGGCAACCACTTAACTACCGCGGGTTTTCCAGCATGCTGCATTTCACATAATCTATCTCTTTTTCCAAAGTTTGACTTTAGATCCTTGCCTAAATACCTCAGAACTATTGAAAGAGAGCAAAGAGAAAGAAAATAACTGCGTTGTACTGGTAGCAAACAAGCAGCACTTACACGGCAGTGCTGTGATATGCTAAAAACCTCTGACAGTAATCACTTGGGTAGAAGTAATTAATTATTGATACAGAGCAACAGGCTGGAGAGCATTTCAATAAATACTAAACCTGTCTGACCCGTCCTCTCTTTCCGTGTCTTCTGGGTCTTCAAAACTGGGCTAGGAGTCCCGTGAGGACTGCAGGTGTCTGGTACTTCCCACTTCTGATGGAGCTACAGATAACTGGGGATGAAGCGTGCCGCTCTATTCCACATCTTTGCTCCCATTCTGTTGAAAAATGGAAATAAAAAGGGAGAGGAGAAAGCTGCCTGTCCTTCCACAGGTCAAGAGCAGCATTTCGTTCAGGTTGGTCTGGGCTTAGAGCCTGGGTGGGGTTGGCTGCAGGCGTTAATAGTTTAGAAACATTCACAGAACCAATACTGCAAAGCTGGGAAGTGTGGCAGCCCTGCTGCCCGCCTGTGTTGTCAGCTCTCAGGTTTCTGACCCTTACCTCAGCCCAGAGCTGACCTGTGTCCTCTTTTCCTCACTGAGGCTGTAGATAAAGCATCCTGTATTTGGTCGTGTGCTCGGTCGGCTCTTTCAGAGAAAAGATTCCGAGGCCTGGGAGCTCTCTTTAAAGAGGGAGCTCAGTGCCGAAGGATGCTTGGGGGATCTGTGTGCTTCCTTGGCTAACAGGCCATGACGGCACATTCCGTCTGCTGGTGAGAACAGCAGAGGAGGGAAAGTTTTCTGGGATGAATGTTGTTTCATTCTGGCAGCAGAAATCCCAGGATACCTTAGATTTGGACAGTAACGTGCTCATTACTCCAGAAGTGCAAAGATAAGACGAGATTCAAAATGCAGCTCACTTTGCGAGGGCATTCACAGCCACCACTGGCACAAGCCATGCAGGAGCTCTGTTACCATGCGTGGCCCACCTTGTTTTCAGAATTCTGAATAAAATCGCCTTCCAGTGCCAGTTAATAATCCCTTTAATCAAAGTGCACCATGTAATGAATCACATCAATTAGAGAAGCGGCATCTAGGAAGACCCTGATCTGGAATCAGCACACGAGGCAGGCAGGGCACATGCAGGGCGCTGGGCCCGGCAGGGCGCTGAGCACCGAGTGTGCCCGGCAGGCTGAGCGGTGCCTCGCTGCTGCAGAAGGGAAATGCAGGTGTCTGTAAAGTAGGAAGCATTTTGTGCGTTATTACCATTAAACTGGGATTGTATAGTAAAGCTGGGATGTGACTGCAGTCGTCTTTCTCTTCTTCATAAAGAGAAGGACTTAAAACACTTAAAGGGCATTTAAAACGAGGGAAAAGCTTCATCTAGGCAGAGTGGATAAAAACTTTACGTACTGTAACTAGCTATTTAACCTCTGCAACCCTATCTGTCTGGAGATTTCAGCCCACATTAGTATCCATGAAATGAAGGCTTCAGGCAAATGGTTTGCTGAGTTTCTGTGCTGACTCTCAGATGTACAGGAAACATGGTGAGACACACAAAGGCACTGAAAGCAGAAATGGATTTGTGGAGAAAGGGACAGATCTGCCAAGCTCCCTCCCCGGGATGATAAGGTCTGCTGTAAGCATCATTTCGGTCTGTAAGAACAGAGACCCTTTTTATTACCCACAAATGTCTCATAATGACCAAGGCGTTTGGTAGGGAGGTAAAGGCAGACATTGGAATTTTCTTTGTTTTCCATTCTCACAGATGTTCTTACTTGGGCTTTTCCAACCATCACAAATCCTCCTTTGTAGATCTGATCAAGCCAGGGGCACCCATTAGCTGAAATCCAAAGAGGATTTTTGATCACAGAGCCTGGTTTTTGTTCCTTGCGGAGGAAAAGCGATAGCTGATTATCTGCAGCTCTCGCTCACATCTCAGTAACGCGAACAACTGAAACAAAATCCCATCTTTCGCGTAAATCTGCAAACCACCGCGTGCTGTTGATGGTGCTTTTGCAGGGTAACAGCCTCACAGGGAAGGGGGAAGTTCCTGGTGTTACTGGGAAAGCTGTCACAAGGGAACCCACTGCAAGCTGGGATCAGGCTTAGTGGCGGTGTACAAATGCTGCGGCCACGCGCGGCGGGTGGACGTTGGGCAGGGAGCTCTCATCCGTGCTCCTGCACCGACTCTGCCAAGTGGCCCTGTCCCAGCCAGGCTGTGCGGGCGTGAATGCACGGAACGCAGTGAGGGTTCAGGAGAAAATCTGGAGAGCAGAACTGACAAAATGCAGGGAGCGTCTGCACAGGTTGAAGCAGCCGGGGGGACGTCTCCAGCCAGACCAGGATGAGGATGAGGAAGAACCAGAGGCACCGTGCCTCCCTGCCACGCTCAGCCCCTGCCTGCAGTGCTGGTGGTCCCAGCTCGCAGGTGCGGGTGCTGGGGATGTGAACGGGCAGTGGCACCTGCCGGCGGTCGGGGTTTTGTCTCCCAGAGCTGGGAGCGGAGCTGCTGGCCAGGCCCAGCCCGGCCGACCTCTGGGTTGCCAAGGGCACCTTCCTGGGGACACCTTCATCTCTCCCGGACTGCGTGGTTGGGGATAGTGGTGGGGAGCCAGGTGGCACACCAACAGGCTGGCCAGACTTGTGGCAGGCGCAGGCAGCGTGCTCTTCTCTTTTTGCTCTCATGAAGCCCGGTTTTCGATCGTCTGATTGTGGGACAGGTGTTCTTGTGATCTGTGTTCAGCAGAGATTTGTCGAGCGGACACTGAGTCAGCTCACGGGGGGCAGGCTCCTTCCCACTGCCAACAAGCCTGGCTCGGGGAATCGCCTTCCGCCGGCCGCCTTTCTTGGCATCCCCGTCCCCGGTCCGTGAGCGGGAGCCACCGGCAGATTTGCAGCAGCGAGAACGTCGGCGCTGTGCGTCGAGGAGCATGGCTAAAACCCAGCCAGCTGAGTCTGACCAGCATGTAAACCAGATCCCTTTACAAATGGGAAGAAGTCATAAAATCTGCTGTGAAACCTTAGTCCTAGCTTCAGCTGTTAGTGACTTCAACGGCAAAAGTGCCCTGTCTTCGTTGTGAGAGCCTTTTACTCCGCTGTGGGATTCCTCAGGGGACCGGGAGCGGACTGATCCCACAGTAGCACTTGAACTAGTAGCAGAGCAATAAAAAAGGGGGAAGGAATAAGAAAAAAATCCCTTGTGCTGAACAGTAGCCCCTCTGCTGCTGGCTTTCGGCACAGGCAGGTGCTTATGGGGTTTTCAAATCTCCTTGAAGGGAGCGCTGCAGTAATGCTTCTCCCGGGATGTGCGGAGCCCTCAGCCAAAGGGAGACCTGCCTCTACCTGCAGAGAGGAAAATAATTCCTGCTCCTCAGTGACAAGCCAAAATTCTTCACAGGTATGTGCTAGGAATTAAAGGCCCAGCCCTATTAAGAGCAATAAATTTGTACCAGGGATGTTCTTGGCCCAATAGCAAGAGTAAATTGACACTTTCTGGCGCTGTAGCCTCCTGCCAAAGGGTGGGAAAAAGTAACCCAGGTAATAATAAAGTGATCTCAAAGGGCTTTTTTCTGCAGCCTGGCTTTCGGAATGAAAGCCAAATTCTAGCCTTGCGTAAGTCTCTCCAAAGTTTCTCGGAGCTAAAATACTGTGCTTCATTTATTACAAGCTGATCAGAAGTGTTTCGTGATCCAACATCAACACCCTCAGCAAGGAAAAGACAGAAGGAGGGAGCGAAGAGCTGGAGGACAGACGGAGCAGCCTGCAGACAGGCGTGTGCAGCTCCCAGACCCTCCCGTCACTTACTGGGACTGATCCAGGCCCAGCCTGCGAAGCCAGAGGTGCAAGCACAGAGGCGGTGGGACAGGCCCCATCCAGCCCCAGGTTCTCCTGAGTGGCAGTTCTCCTTTTTCTTTTCTCAAGGAAGCTGCTAACCCTCGAGGTTGCAAGGAGTCGCTGTCTCACCGCAGGCTGCAGATGCACCAGCACCGATCCTGCCCGGCTCCAGGGGTGCGACACAGCTCCGCTGAGCGTGACCTGTCCACACGCTGCACGCGTCTTTGTCAGCTCAGGGTTCCCTGCTGGCAAACGTGGGATGGACAGGGGGCTGCACTGGTACTGGGGAGAGGTGGCAGCTGCTGCGAGGACAAGCACGGCAAAGAGAAGGGGAAGCTTTCAGGGATGGAGATGAAGGAGAACGGAAAGTAGGAGGAAGGAGAAAAGGGGTAGAAGCAATTGTAGGAGCAGAGTAATAGACTGAAGAAATGTAAGGGTTAGGTTGTCACATAGAAGTTATTTTCTTACCTTTGAGCTCAAAAATGCTTGTGCTGACAGCCCACCTAGGGCCTGGGGGAGGAGTGGGTAGCTCTGAATGCACACCCCAGCAAGCGCCACCGCCTGAGACTCTCCCTGTCCTATGGGGGCCCCAGCCCCTGCCCCGCAGACCTCCAGAGAGAGCCGTGCATGCTGAGAAGGCGCCCGTGGTTACTGGAAAGTCATTAGATTTTATTAAATGGCAATAGAGGGGGAAAAAACAGATGGTGTTGGGCACGCCAAGAGATTGCCCAGTTCCACTGCTACCCACTTGGCCAGAGGACCGTTCAAGCTTACAGATACCCGTAGCGTGAGCTCAGAAGAGTCCCTGTTCATCTGCTGGAAGCACAGGACACGGGCAGGGCCCAGCTCCCAGCTCTGCACCTGGACCACCCAGCGCAGCACTGCCAGGCCGGTACAACGTGGTGGCATTTCCCAGAGAGGTGACAGCCCGAGCCTGCGGCCAGGCTGATGCTGGCGGGCACCGGGGCGGCTGCCATGGCCTGGCCATGCAGGAGGAAGAAGGTGCCTACCAGTAGAGTGGGACTGACCGCGCTCCTCGCGCCAGGAGAGATGTCTTCACAGCACTGCACGTGCCTAATATTAATCTCCTGGTGTTTGGAGAAGGAGCTGTTCAAATATTTTGCTGGGAGCAGTTCTGCGGGTGTGAAAACACGCAGCCTGAGCAAGGCGGCAGGGCGCTGAAGGCTGAGTGATGGAGCAACCTGCTGACAAGGGGCTGGAGGAGAACCCGCGGGTCCCGCAGCCTGCGTGGGGCTGGCAGCATGGGGAGCAAACACCAGCATCCTCCTTCTGATCGGGGCTTAGGGAAAAGACACCCCCCCAGCTCCAGCGTTCTCTGGATTAGCAGCATTTACATTCTTTCTTTCCAGAGGGCTGAAGTCTCCTGAAGCCCAGCAGCTGAAGGGGCTTTGCATGCTGGAGCTGTGATAGCCAAGGGCCTGGCTCTGCGCGTCCGGATCTCAGCAAACCTTGGGAAACACGGCACTACCCCAGGTGTGTTTCCCTCGGTCCCCACACCTTGACCCTCATCCTTTCGAAGGCGAAGCCGTGGTGTCACTTACACGCTGGGATAAGGCAGTCAGGGAAGAGCTGCTGTGAGGGTATCTCGCTGGGTTTGGCATTCGGCGGCTGTGCGAAGCCACCAGCTCTCCCACACCGCAGGGCTGCCCTGCGGCACAGGAGAGCACGGAGCAGGAGGACGTGAGGCGTGGTGGCATCACCCCTCAGCCCTCCCCCTCCACCTGCAGCCATCCCCGGGCCCTCCCGGGACGCCAGCAGGGTGCTGGCTGGGGTCACTTACACGCTGCACAGCCGCAAGTGCCAAACCGCAGCCGTGCCACGCGTCCACCTGTTTTCTGACCAACACGCGCCCCGTGTGTAACCCACACCGGGCTTACGTCACCTCCGAATTTGCTCTGAGGTGTCAGATGGATTCAGTTCATCATCTGCTGCCTGTGGAGCAGGTGGGAGGGAAGGGGGCACCCACAGCTCGCTCCCCAGCGGCAGGAGAGTCTCCCCGCACCTGCCGAGGCCCGCAGCTTTGTCGGGGTGAGGGAGGGAGAAGGATGCGGGACAGGGGCCCTGCAGCCAAGGCCCGTTAGGTGTCACAAAATTACCCGTGTCTGTTAAACTGGTTGCTGTCCTCGGCCGCAAATACCTGGATGCCCGGGAGAGGGAGGGGGGTGGCACGGCCACGCTCACAGCCCCGCTCCCCTTACCGCTCAGCTCTTTGTGTGACTTCCTCCTCCGCTCTTGTTTGCTTCTCCGGTTTGACTTTACCTTCTGTCTGAGCAAATATCACAGAGGAATCTCGTGTAAACAGGGCGACATGACGTTTTTACAAGCCGGGAGTTCGAGTTGTAGGCTTTCTTGTTTGTTTTGGAGCCCCTACAGAGCTGGACACACACCGGATTACCCCGGCCTTTGCCTGCGGAGGCAGCCGTGCTCTGCATAACCTGGCCTGGGGTGCGCGGGCTCGGCGCTGCCGTTGGGTTGGCCCAGCCCCGACTGCTTTCCCGTAAGGGCAGTGCGGAGGAAGGCACCCTGAGCTCACCACGCTTCGTTCCTAGAAGCCGTGCAGCTGTGGCCATGTGCAGGCTAACCAGCCCGGCACCCTGGACTCCTGGTTCCCCTATCGCAACGCCGCCCTCCTGGGAGGTCTGAGGGGCTGTGGTGACTGCTGGTGCTTGTGAGATGGGGTTGTCCACGGTGTCCTTGGAGCTCCGGGAGGGTTGTCCAGCCAAGCACCAGCCTCACCAGCCTTGCGGCTCCTCTGGGCTGGCACTGTCAGAGTGGTTGCTTCTACCAGCTGTGGCTTTTCAGAACTCTGGTTCTGGCTTCCCAGTATCTCTCTCCTCCTGTCTCCATGTGTTTTAACACTCTAAATAACACTTAAGAGACTTCAGAATCAGATACTTCCCTGGTGTGAGCAACAGCAGAGGGGGCAGGGAGGAGCCGTGAGCACCACGCCGACCAGCAAGCTGCCGGCTGACCCGGGGCGTCTTCCCACTGCTCCCTGCACGGCCGCCTCCCTGACTCTGCATCCAGCACCCCTGCTTAGGGACGAGCCGGTTCCTGTGCGGAGGCTGTGTGATCCTGGAGTGGCAACAGGCGGACTTTCAGTGGGGACACAAAGTGCTATTGAAGGATGAATTCTTCGGTTGTATTGGTTCTATTTATTGGGCTTGTATGTAAACGCACACAGCAGTGCTGCTTGTTGCTGGAGGGCATACAGGACAAATAAACACCCCTTGCTCTGCCATGGGGCCTGCCAGCCCAGCCCCTGCAGTGCCTTCAAAGACCAAGTACCTTCGGCAGGGCTTGCTGGAGGAGAAACCGTGCCTTTGTCACCAATGTCATAACTCAGCAGAGTTGATTTATTGCTTCCTGATTCCCTCTCTGCAGTTCCACAGTGTTATCGTAAGTGTGTGCTCCCCGGCAGGGTGACTGAAACCAGGGCCCGTTCCTGTCGTCTGCGTCAAAAGGACCGGGATCAGGTTTTATTAGAAACAGCATGTGGACAGCCTGAGCAAAGCCAGCACTATGAGCACGCCTCCGATGGCTGCTGGCTCGCAGCACGAGGTGCCCAGCGATGCCTGGCACACGCCCGCCGGCTCCAGCTGAGCTGCGGGGACGTGGCTCCGGGGCCAGGCCAGCTCAGGACACGGGCTGGGGTCACAGGGGGCTCGGCACGGGGACGGAGGGGAGACAGAGGCAGTCAAACGTGAGGAGGATTAAAAATGTGTTGTTTATGTTCTTTTAGTGGAAAGTAGATCGTTTTCCCCTACCTGGAAATACAGGAGGCTATTTCTTCTTGGGCAGCAAATCGACTTCCTAGTAACTTCCAAAGCAGACCCGTTATTAAGCCGCACTTCTCATCACAGCGCATCGCAAAACCTATCTGTGCAACACTGCTGGTGTCTGTATGGGCAGCGGTGACGTTCAGTGCCACTGCAAGCAGAAGGCTCATCTCCAGCAGAAGAGCCGGCAGCTTACTGACACGTGTTGATCTCACTTTCATCAGGGTTTGGCTTTATATTTCCTTCCTTGGAGCTGACAGCTTTTCCTGGCGGGGTGTGGAGCGTGTGTGCAGTGTCCCGCTGCGCTAGGGACTTCTGTTTTGGCGTGGGAGCAAAAAAGACAAGGGCAGACGGGAGAGGGTCTGAAAGCTCCCGGTAGGTTTGAAGGGGTGCGCAGTAGTTAAGGAAGTTAAGTGGATTATATGACATGGCTGTCTGCGGCTGCAGAGGGCTAGACTCAACACGCAGAGGATCTTTTTAGGCCCAGCTGCCAACCTGGGCATGTGATCCGGGTTCGGCTGCAGATGCAACCCGGAGAGCCCCTCTCCACACCGGAGTCTGCCACCAGCCTGCTTGGGCAAGTCGCGTCCCCGCTCAGAGATGCTCGGAGAGGAAGCTAGATTGGCTTCAGCTGAACTTCCTTTTTATAACCAGTGCGAGCTCCCGTGTTGACAGCTGAGTTTCGGTGTGCCCTGTCTCCCGGGGACACCTGCACCAGGGGCTGAGCCACTTGGAACTCAGTCATAAACTGGGACCTGAAGTGGTGCAACTTCCTGAGGAAGACAAACTTCAGAGCCGAATCTTCCCCACCTAGATGCCGTCCGCTGAGCTGAGCAATCACACATGGGACTACTCCCAGTGAGGCTTTGCCAGGCTTAGGCTTTCTCTAAACAGCTATTTTTAGGGTTGATGCTATAAATCCCACTCTCTCCCTCTTGCTGCTGCTTCTTATCTCCTTAAATCATGCGGTAGCAGCTGCTTGGCTCTACCTCTGACTTCTCCCTCCAAAGGGCACGGAAGCTATTTTGAAATGAAAATCCTTTCCCTCCTTTTGCAGCTGGGAAAGACCTGACCTGCGAGAACTGGGCCACTGAGGCGCCACCTTCCCGGTCCTGCGGCTTGCTGTGCTGCCCATCCATGCCCTCCTCACCTCTGCCCTGCTTCCTACAGAGGTCCGGTGGCAGTGCGGGCTCTGAGCACTGGGGCTCCTGGGCCGGGCGGGGAGGTCTGCGTTTGGCTGTTGAGGTTCGGAGGAGTTGTGGGGTTTTGGAGGACTCACACCCCACGTCAGCGCTCGGCCTGCTGCGTCAAGCCCACGGTGTCACTCCGGATGTCAAGGCGGGTGCTCAGGTGTCGAGCCACCGTGGCTTGTTCCTTTTGGTGTCAGATCAGTTACGATTCACGTGTTGCCATGACTTCACTTCCCATTAAAAAGCTGTGCTACCAACCCAGCTCGTCTGCCGCCAAAGCGCCTGGCAAAGCGCCTGGCCGCCCGCCTCCCTTCCACCGGCGACCCCGTGCCGGCGGCAGGACCTGCCGTCAGCCCCCCGCACCTCACCCCGGCACGGGCTGGTGGCTCGCGAGGGAGGCGCACGGGGCTCGGGCTGCCCGGGAGAGGAGCTCACGGGGCTCGCGTGGCACCGCCGCGGGGGGTTGTGTGCGCAGGGCGGGGGGCCGAGGATGGGCGCTTTTCTGCTGCGCCCTCTGCTCCTGTTTGCTCAGCGAACACATTTGCTCGCATTCAAGAGCAGAATCACAAGGGGATAATTTGCAAATAGCAACTGTATGTTAAATACTAATTTGTATGTACATGTTTGGGTTGCTTTCCAAAGTCCATTTATCATCTCAATCCCCCTGCATCTGCTGCTACGAGGCTTTCTGCCAACTCAGCAGAATGGGAACTCCAGCTAATCCTGCTTGCACTTGTCTCGCTCCCAGCACCTCCGGATGAGAAGTGAACATGGCTGGATCTGCCACGGGATTTCTCCCTCAGAGCCATACCAGGGCTTGGAGCGTGAGGGTTTCCATCCAACAGAAAATAGGAAGCGTTTAAAGTTTATCTGGGCTCGCTGGAGTTTCCATCCGTCTACCATTGTCACTGTTCTAAACTTCAAAAAACAGCCCAGAAGCCGGCAGAAATCACAAATTTCTCAGCTGCCCTAAACTTGGTACAAACTGGGGATGCATGGACAAGGCTGATGGCTGAGGTCTTTGGCCCATGGTGGTACGTCAGCTTGTCGGTGTGCAGCTCTGCTTCTCTCCCTGGAGCTCCCACTGAACTCAGCACTCCGTTCATGCACGGCACAAGCCCAGCGCCAGCCACATGCCCACAGCTCGGGTGCTGCGTTGCACCTGGGCCCACACCTAACCTGGGCAGGTCATTTCAAAGCTAGCCGTGGGAATTAACAGCCCTGCTAGAAAACAGATGGAGGAGAATTTACTACTATTTCCTATAAACCATTTAGGATCAAATCAAAGCAGTCCCTGCTGCCCGTGGGCGTGCAGGTGGTGAGATCACCGGCACCACCGCTTGCACGAAGCAGATCGCTGCAGCTGAGCCCAGAGCCCGTTTTCTGGGGAGGCTGGCATTGTGTGGGAACTGGAATTTCCTGTAAACCAAGCACCCCTGCGACAGAAAGAAATGGCCAGGAAACAGCTGCTCACATGCAAAGCACTTTTACTACTTGCCTGATGTTTTCCTCAGCATCACATTTTCATTTTTTTTTTTTTTTTGAAATGCTTAAATCCTGTGCAAACAACCTTTTTCTCACCAGCTTCCTGTATGACAGTAGCCAAGAGAAACAGCTTCGTTTGGGGTGATCTGTTTAAGCCACACACCACATTGTCTGGGAATATGGGGACCAGGGATTATTCAGTGGAGGCTGAAAAATGTTAATATTTTATCAGCCACAGAGTAAACAGATAAAGCGGAAACCACTTTATATTTTTCTGAAATGTTAATAATGGGCTGATAATCTCCAAAGCCTACATACTTCCTGTGATTCAAAAGGCACTGCGTGTACTCAACATTCACAGTACAGCCCTGGCACAAGTCACACACCCTCTCCAAGAAAGGATGGCGTTGGTCTCATTGGGAACATGGCGCAGAAGCCAAAAGCTGCTTTCTGCAGTTTCTTTACGGCAAGTGGAGAGCCACGGGGAGGAGCACCCCTGGTGAAGGCAGCTCTCTGTACCCGCCTGGAGCCCGGCCCGCAGATCTCCTTAGAGCTGGCGCCCATTAGCACAGGCCCAAAGCCTAGAAACACCTCCAAGTGGCTTGGCACCTTCAGCTGTTGACGTTTAGAATTATGGAAGGACTTCAGGATTCAGGCCAATGCTGAGTTCCTAGGACTAGATCCACAATGAGGCTCAGGTAAAGGGCATCACACCACACCCTGCTGCAGGAGGGTCTTGGGTCTTGCCCCTCGGCACCAGGCCACCCCGGGGCCTCACACCACAGCCCTCCTGCTCTGCTGGGCTGGAGCCAAGAGGCCAGCTTCGATGGTGACCGGGGCTCGCATCCCACACGAAGCCCAAACGTGGGGGCCAGCCCCTGCCCCTGTGGGAAGGCAGAGAACGCACAAATAGCATCGTGTCCCAGGCTGGGAGCACTGCTGTGGAGAGGGCAGAACTACACCCCACCACAGCTGAGAGGTCAAATTAGACTTTTCACAAACATCAGGGACTGTAAATCAGTGCAGCTTTTAGATGCATCTCCTAAAGAGTCTTATGGTGGTGCTTGTAAGCTACGGGCTGGTGTGGGTAGAGGTGGAAGATACGGCTCCAGTACCAAGGACTATTGACATTGTGGTTGTATTGGGTCTCTGCAAAGTTATTCAGCTTTTACATCCAGAGTGACTGTACCGAAATCAAACTCAAATTCTTGTATTTGTTCTAAATATATCATTTCTCTGGCTTTGTGTCTGAGAACCCTGATGCTTTTCTGGCAGATGTTGAAAGTTTCTGCCATTTACAGACCTGTGCAGAAACTGACAGGTATAAAATTCCTTTTTTGTGCCAGCTTAATGCCATTTTTCTTTTGCAATCAAGGATCTAAATGCACACACACACATTTTCTACAACCGTTGCCAAAGCCTAGGGGGGTGTTGCAGTCTCCCCTTTCTCCAGGGTTTCACCGAGGCTCGGCGTTTCTTGACAAAGGGTAGTGTCGTACTGAACGACTGGAGCCTGAGCAGAGCAGCCCCTGCAGCCCGACCTGGCAGCACAAGCTGACCTTTCCTTCAGGTTAGACTTCGTCTCAGGTCTCTGCATGCACATCCCTGTATCTTTGTTCCGGATGTACCCACTGCCAAGTGCAACAGACAATAACTCTTCTTCGCCGTATTGATGGTCTTCCTCTAGATCCCAGCTAGGCATCCCCCTTCCACTCCAGACAAGAGAGGCAAGGGGACCTCGCCTAACTTGTTGGTATAGATGAAGCAAATAATGTTATTTGGAAATCACATCCGCTGCATTTTCTTTCTTTTTTTTTCTTATTTCAAATCAAATATAACTCAAATATAAAACTTGTGGAATTTTCCCATGTCCGTATTTGTAATTAAAATCCAGTATTTCCCCAATGTCAATTAGGTTTTATTATGCAGCAGGTATATATTAGCAGCAGCAATAAAGTTTAAAAAATGCTAGGCATTTTTTTTTTTGTATTACTCACCGCAACTTCATTTGTCACCAGCATTTTATAGGTCTTCTTAGCACAAGTCTTTAGAGAGCTGTTTTTGTTATCACCGCATTTCCAGTGGAGTTGCATGCGAACAGGGGGACCAGGTGCCCAAAGCTGCATTGCCTCCTTGCTGCTGCCAGCTGCCTCACGAGCATCACGTGCATTGCAGCAAGGCAGGGCAGCCTCATAAAGTGATGTTAACAGTCACAGCTCCTCGGTGTTAGCCTCCAGCATCTAACCAAGGAAGCCTTTGAATTACACCAGTTCACTGCTGCAGATAACACCCACCCCAAAGCAGAGGCGATACCTCTGTGAGTGAGAGCATGGCATTCCTCCACATCCAGCACAGCGAGCCTCACGTCCCTGTTCATCCTACGTGTCTCTGGACCTCACCACCCACCCTCAGCTCCAATCCAGCCTGCCCAGGTCCAGGCATCGGGAGAGGAACTCCTCCCAGCGATGGTCGGACTATCCCGTGAGCCCCGCAGAGAAGGGGAGGTGGTCGGAAACCCCGCGGCTCTGCTGCAGCGTTGGCCCTGGGCCTCTCTTCTGGGCTGCTGTTCCCTGCCTGGAGGGAGCTGCGTGCACACGGAGGATGCCTGATGGGATTCCCAGACGCTCTGGCTCCTGTTCTTGCCCACAGCTTCACATAAACAGTTTGGTACCACTTCCCTTTCCAATTCCTGTTTCCCTTTGCAGGCACACGGGCAAAACAAACTCACATTCCTGAGTCAAAGGGGCAAGTACAGCCAAATTGGTTGTGCCTTAAAATGCTGTTTTCTTTCCTCTTTTTTTTCCTTTTCCTTTGTACGCATCTTGCTGTTTCCACAGCAATGGCTAAATATTGACGGGCAATATTCACCAAACAAGAGAAACAAGCATATGAATAAATATGAGCTGAAACAGCGGGCTTCCCAGTGGTGAGGCTCGCTGGCCTGCCCTCCGCCACCGCTCCCTGCGGCAGGGCACTGCCCAGGCTGCCAGGCAATCACTGGGGTTCGGATGCTGGGGATGCTACTGGGATAAACTGATCATCAGGGAAAAGCCTCCCCCCTTTTCCCCTAGGAATCCATGTGAACTGTGTGAATTTACAGTATTTGCAACAGCCTCCATCCATCCCCTCGCCTGCATTCCCCAGCAGGCGCTTTCATTGAGTTATTTTTTAGAAATGTGTATTTACCAAGCCCGACTGAGATACAACATCTGTTTTTCAGCAAGATCTTGATTTTTGCACAGATTTTTGCACAGGGGTTAATCGACTTGCTGAGGTTCCAGATGTTGGGCAGGGGCTTTGGTGGGATTAGAGCCCAGGGTGCTCCCGGCTTAGTCCTCGTTTTCTCTAACCGCTGCTCAGCCACTCGGCCTCTTTGGGTGCAGGGAGAAATTGCTCCTGACATCAGGGTGTGTCATTCTGTAGCTGCGTGCACCAGCAAATGATTTACCTAGAAAGAAATGTAATCAATCTCCAGTTAGAGTTCAGTTTTATGTTACTCTTAGCATAGGCTTCGTTAGCTTTTAGGGGCACTGTGATGAGAACAGCTCAGAGAGCAGAAGATCCATTTCATGAAAGATGTCAGGTTTTAAAATTTGGTTTCACTCCAAGCAAAAATGGACACAGAAAATGTTGCAGCTTTCGTCACAGCCCGCTCTCAGCTTCTCCTCAGTGAACTACAGAGATCACATCCTAGAAGCCTTTCATTATATGTCATACTTTCCAAACCTCGCCTCATTTAGATTTAAGTTTTTGGGATTTCATCCCAGTTTTCTCCACATCCTTTTGAAGGGCAGGTCCACGAGCAGGACAGAATATTCCTGCAAAGGTCTCGCTTATTCCTCAGGCAAAGATAAAACCACTTTCTTCTCCCCCAGTAGTCTCCTCTTTGAAAGTCCAACTGCTCTTAGTCATAGTCTTACCCTGCTGTGTCTGCGCTCCCCCAGTCTCTTCTAATGTTTTTAGGGCTTCACATCTTAGAAATGGGACCTCCAGTTTCCACACTGTCTCTTCATTTCTTCATTTGGTCAAATTCAGTTGCACAATGATCAAACGAGCCAAAGCTCCCCAGCAGTCCCTGGAGCTGCTCTTCGTCTTTGTTACCAGCGGCCACATCGAGCCAGCTGTAGGCATCATCTCTTGCTAAATTTTCTTTTGGTTCAATCTCCTTAGGAGAGCAATTGGCTAGCATTTGGTCAAGGGCAGTGCTTGCTAGGGCTCTACCAGGCGCAGCCCCATTTCATCACATTTCCTCATTTACATCTATTTCATGTTCTAACAGTTCCCTAATTGTAATCAGCTTTAGAAATGCTACACTGTTTTGCAGAGTGCTTACTGTTTTTGTCAGAATGTCTTGCAGACGAAGCGTTATGCCTTACAGGAAACTCTCCATTACATCAACACAGACATTTTTATGAACGAAGCTTGTAATTCCAGCAGAAAACAATATAACATTCGTTTGGCAAAACCTGCTTTCCACAAAACTACGCTGACTGGCATGAAATATGCTACCTTTCAATTCTTCAGTGCTTGTATCCAGTATCAGTCTTTCCACAACTGGACCCAGAATCAGTATCGGATTAACTGACTTAATGCCACCTGGGGTTTCCCATCCACTCCTGTTCTGATGTTGGAACAATTTGCAATTCTTTTCAGTCCTGTGGAATTTCCCTCATGTTCCAAAATTTCCTTAAAACCAACAGTAGCAGGTCATACAGCTCCCGCTTCTGCTGATCCTAAAAATACATCGCTTGGCTGATTCCTGTTGAAAGTTCTCCCGGTTTTGATGGACCAGAGAGGAGGACGTTATCACCGAAAGGTGTAAATATGCCGCTTTCCTTCTTCTCAAACTCAGACCAGAAATGGGTATTTATGAGACTGCTTCCTGAGTGATGGGGTGGTCATACGTGGCTTTAATGGGGCTCACTACTTCTGGATATGTTTCTTGTAGCTTTCCGTTGCTTTTGTTACTTTGAAAGGCAGTTTTTACTTTCCCTCTCACAGCGGTCATTTAATAACCCCAAGCAACTGCACTCTTAAACACCATTAAACTGGAGGGGCTGAGTTTCCATTGCAGTTTGTCCTTAAACAGGTTTTGATTAAGCAGATGTTTAAGTACTTAGCGGAGATCTGAACAACCTCTTACCTCCAAAGCATCGACACCGGCGAGTGCTGAAGTCACGTGAGGAGTGAGATCGTCCGTCTGCAAACCTTAACGCCCCGCGTCTGTGCGCAGCGGGACCCGCGACCTGATCCCTGCTGGGCAAACATCCCCCGGGCCTCGGGAGACACGGGACTGGGACTCCCTGCCTCAATTAAGTAATGTTAGCGTCCTTATTAAAAGATACCGTACTTCACGTAGTAAATACTTCATTTATACGCGCCACTTGAACTCTCCATTTCAGGTGCGGATGCTAGTGAGTAAACATTTTGTCTCACCGCCAGATCTGTGGGTTCACACAAGCAGGATCTGGCTGACTCACAGGAACATTTATTTCATCTGATAACCGACATGGAAGCCCAGTATTCACAATCGGTTCTGCTGGGTGCAGAGAGTAGTTATCTGTAACAGGAAGTTTCAGGCTTGCCAAACCAAGGATGCTATCTCAAACTTATCTCATCCATCTTTCTGATCGGATTTGTCTCTGAAAAAGACGTGATTCGCCTTTGTCAGCTCGTGCCGTGGCATCGCCATCCACGGGGACTCTGAGCGATGCTTTTCAAGGAGAGCTGTGGCCGGACGTGGCTTTGCTTTGTGTTGAACGCTGCTGTCGGTGGTGCCTGCTGAAGACTTACCAGGCTTTGCAGAAGTGTCAGCGCTTCTCTTAATCTGGGCGAAAGAGAAAGCCAGAGCCTTTGTCTTTTGCTGGTGTTACCCAGAAAAACAACGGATTACGGTTTATTTGCAAATGGCAGCATGTGATTTGCTACCTTAGTTCCAACAGTTGTTTTGCTCTGCCTGGCTAGTGACATTGTTTCAAAAGAGAGGATATCCAGGGTTGTTTGCTAATAAAAGTCATCAATAATCATGTGTGTAAAGTTCATGAATTTCCTAACACTTGCCAGTGCTTTCACATTAAGCCAGGGGCTGTCCAAATTCTTGTAAGTAATAAATCATACGCCTCACCCTCCATACAACAGCAGAGCCAAGTTTACTGAATAAAATATTCACACGGTGCCTGTTCATCTCCTTGCGGTTAGGACCCATTCAGGTGAGCACAGGAATCCGGTGGGTGCCTGGCAGCAGTTTCCTGGCCCAGCTGGAGGCAGCCCGGCCAGCCCACTTCCCACACCGCCCGACGCCCTGCTGGCCCGGGTTTCCCGACGCCTTTATTCACCCGGCAGAGAGAAGGCAGCAGCCCACCTGCGACTGCTCTCCGGCCTTGCACAGAGCTCGGCTGCCTGCTGCTGTCACGGGACGTTCATCTTGGGCCGCAGGACCTCTGCAGCGACCCTGTGTTCAAACACAGCAAACTGCTTGTTGCATCCCACCAAGCAGACTGTCACAATAAAGATTTAACAAGAATATTAATGTCATTGGCTAGAGAGAAAGATGCCGTCTAAATGATTATTTTCCTTGAGTATTTTAACAGAAGTTTTAGTTCAGCGCAAAGAGCAGCTTTGCCTCCTTTTATAAGAATTGGCAGGAAGAGGTAATATTTTAGCTGACGCGTAATCTATCTTGACTCTATTGCTTTTTTATTGTTTGTCAGAAAGGCCCTGGGGGTAAACATTATTTCTTTGTCTGTTTGGGCCCTGGCTTCGTGCCAAGGACTCATTTCTCACACCGAGCATGTTTCTGCATACCGGGGGGGATAGACTGGGTGAGGACAAACTACCAGCGCTGCGCACGGGCCTCGGCGGTGCCATTTACACATCTGCGGAGAGGTCACCGGAGTCTGAGGGTGTGAGAGGGAACGGGCTGCAGGCAGCTTCCCTCGCTCCCCTGGAAGTTGTCAGCGGGTGATTTCAGTCCAGCAGCTCGCGCCTCGCTCCCAGTGCTCGTGCCTGGAGAGTCGCAAAGCCCGCAGCCCGCGCTGGTGGAGGCCGGCCGGCCGGGCTTGCCGTGCGCAGAGATGAGCCCCGGCAATGCCTTAGCAGGGGTCTGCTGGTTCGGGTGAACCAAATCCTCTCACTTGATCTCCTGCACAATTCAATAAAGAAAGAGCCGCTTACATTCTCAGCAGCTTTACGGTTTGGAGAGCTCATTTCCCTAGGTGCCAGTTCTGGAGTCGGTTTTCCTGGGACACCAAGCACACAGCCATCACTAGAGTGCCTTTGTTATCATCCGCACCTAATAAAAGCTCACAATTGTCTGCTCTGCTCTGTCCCACCATGTCACCGTCACCTCCTCGGTGAGCTGTTGAGATGCTAAGTCCCGTGCTTTTCTGGCCCCTTCAGTCCCTGGGGCTTGTATAAGCAGTCCTCTCCATTAAGCTGAATGCAAACATCCCCAAGGCACGGGGCTCCCCGTACAGGAGGCTGCTATTGCTCTACGGCTGAAATCCAGCCCGATTCCCAACTCCCCTGTCTTGCAGCTCCCACCACTGACATAGAGGCTGTTTGACCTGCTTTGACCCTCTACATGGCAAAACCAGTTGTTCTCTCTCCTTCCTCTTGACTGCAAGCAGGTTTCTAGACCAGGTTTGGCTTACACCTGTTGCCAGAACCAAGTTAGCTCCTGGTGTCAGCCACCAGACTCCCTGGCTTTATAGCTGTCACGCTTAGTCTCAGCTGCTGCTGTGCACAGCACAGTGCCACGTGCAGATGTGGGCAGGAATCGCAGAGAACAAGTCCCTGAGATGGTGTCCACCACCCAGCCTCCCCTGTAGACACCAGAGCTCTGTACAGCAGAAGAGCTAGAGCAGAGGCCTGATCTTCCTGAAATGTGGAGTATTAACTTGATAGTTGTAGCCCTGGAGTCCGCGTTGCGAGAGAACGGAGCATAAGGGAAGCAATGAACATCTGGGAGGTGTCAGTGAAACCCTGGGCTTTCAGCAGGGTCAAGGTCTTTCATCCAGATCAGAGGTCCCAGGGATCCACAGCCTCTCTAGGCTTCTTCACTGAGCAGTGAGAAACTCCTTGATCGATTGCTTCAAATGAACTTGAAACACAGCCAGCCAAGCTATAGGAAAAATGGGCTAGCAACATACTCCTGATAGGGAAAGGGAAAGGGAAAGGGAAAGGGAAAGGGAAAGGGAAAGGGA